>RJWK010031419.1:0-24222 GCA_004363435.1 Platanista minor | reverse complement strand
TAAATGTTCTTTTACCTGGAATTGGGAACAGAGCAAAGGGTATCTTTTTTTCTGACAAACAAAAACTCTGACCGGATTGGTTGACCAGATAAATTAAATGACATTAAAAAAAAAAAAACACAACTTTTAATCAAATTTCTGGAGGAAACCATGCAAGACGTGCTTTGTCTTGTGTGTCATTAACGCCCACGATTACTAAACAGGGCATGTGCAGAAACAAGGAAGCCTGGGTTCTGGTCACTTTTCTACCTTTAGCCGATTATGGGCTGTTAGGCCCCTACTCGCTTCCTCTTTATAAAGGATGTTCTCCCTGGTTCCCTCCAGCTTTTTAAAATGAGCTGCAATTCAGTCTGTTGTAAGGTGAATCGCTAAGCAGCAGTGATGGAACCCAGGAGTTATGAGGTATAGCCCCTATCCTGTAGGAGCGTATACCTTCACTAGGCTTCAAAATACATACAGCTGAAAAGATAACCAACAAAACAGGAAAGACTATGGCTCAGTTCCAAACAAGAGGATGTCCACCAAATGTGACAGGAACTCAGAGAGGAGAAACAGTTCCCTTGGAGGCAGGGTGGTTAGAAAGGGCTTCCGGTGGTGAGACACAGGCACCGAGAAGACATTCCTGTTGGAGAAATTACAAGAGTGAGCAAGAACACAAAAACAAGAAAGCCCAATGTGGAGAAATTTCCCAGGGAGGGTTGTAAATCTAGAACTTCTTTGACATGGCAGCAGATAAAAACCTTTCAATCAGTGAACTACAGCCTCAAAGTACCAGGCATGTTTAGAGGGTGAGAGTAAGGACTTTTGCCCCCTGTCCCTCCCACAGCTCACCAGCTGTGCCAGGGCCTGGCACACGGTGTGTTCACTGCTCAGGAATGGGTCCAGAATCATCTGGGCATTTGAAAGTGCAGTTTTCAGCTATGGAAGAAGGAGTGTTGAAACCCATGTTTGCCCACTTTTAATTTATATGTTTTAACAGCATAGGCTAGGAGAGCCATCCATGATTTTTTTCTTTTTTCTTTTTGGCCACACCATGCAGCATGTGGGGATCTTAGTTCCCTGACCAGGGATTGAACCCGTGCCCCTGCAGTGGAAGCACAGAGTCCTAACCACTGGACTGCCAGGGAAGTCCCCATGATTTTTTTCTTTTAAGCCGATTTCTAGCTATCTGGAGGTGTGATTTTACGGTATAAATAGTACTTTATTCTCTCTTCCCCCTAGCACACGCCTGTACAAAGACCAAACTATAAATGTACCACAGCAGCACTGAATTCTGTTCATAATTCCTCAAGCATCTTTCCTTGGTTTAATTGCATGTACTTATGCAAACTTCATTATACCTTCATAATTGTTCTGGGACTTGTTTTTCCATTCGCAATTAACTGCTGTCCTGGAGTTGAGAAAGAAACTGAGGAAACACAGGCTTAAGCAAAAGCTAGACTTATGATGTTAAAATAGTGGAAGGGACACCAACAGGACTGGGTCTGATGAAGGGACACCAACAGGACTGGGTCTGATGAAGTTTTTGTTGACGTGGCATGGAGAGGCGAAGTTATATCGGCAGAAAAGGTTAGATAAATGAGGTGAGATGGTATCATTTCTTGGTCTCACTGATGGCTGTTCTTTGGAAGGTCATTTTTGTGTGGTTTGCATTGTTACTGAAGCAGGTCAAATGACTCAGGCATTCATTCATTAATTATAAAATATAGGGATTTATTTTTTAAATTATTTTTTAAAATATTTATTTACTTATTTGGTTGCACTCGGTCTTAGTTGCGGCACGCGGGCTCCTCAGTTGTGGCATGCAAACTCTTAGTTGCGGCACACATGTGGGATCGAACCTGGGTGCACTGCATTGGGAGCGCGCCACCAAAGAAGTCCTTATAGGGATTTATTTTTTTGCCCTGGAAGTAAGAGTATTTCACAAGAAAGTAAAGAAGAGTGATAATCTAATCCACTTTGGACAACCGGTTAAGTTATTCTCTTCTGGGAGGCTAGATGGTTTGTAAAGGAAGCCTTTTATTTATTTGTCTATATCCATCTATCTATCTATCTATCTACCTATCAGTGATGATTATGACGCTAAAGAGAAGAAGAAGAAATTTCCGAAGCACATCTTTCACTAAAACAACAATTCTCCCATAATTGAGGAGTCCTCCAAGGGGCTTCACTGGGGAAAACCCACCTTCTCCTGGGACCCAATCATTTTATTTTCTATCCCGTTCATCTAATTAGCAACAGGAGAAGTTGCTGTCTAGATTACAGACGCAAAGCATGATTTCAAATTCTCATCTCAGAGCGGGTAAGAAGTTTAACACACAGAATTTTCAAGGCCTAGGTGGCAGGTCCAGGAGGCGGTTGTACCGGATCATATCATGGTAGCGTGAGCTGCAGTGATCTGCATCTGATTTTGATGGAGCAAAGGTGTCATGGAAACAATTCCTGCATGCTAAAGGATGCTAAGCAAATATTTGCAAAAGACAGCCTACACAAATCCCCAGAGGCAAATGTCAAAGCCTGCGCAGGTAGGAGGCAACCTTTTAGAAGCAGAAATGTAGCCATTAAGTACTATGAACAGCCTGAAATTGGGAGGCTTAGAAAATGAACAATCAATCATCCCACAAAAGTCACAGCCAATTAACATTTCAGGATGAAACTTACCACTGAATTTACCTGTAAGTAATTACTTAACCTTGGAAGAACTGACTCATTGTTTCAGCAAAACACTTGTTTCCAAAAGCCAAACTGGTGTGCCTGTGACTTGAGGTTAAGGATAGTCTAGGTCAAAAGTTTGCAAACTTCTGTTTGACATCTCATTACATGGAGGGGTTATTAAAATACAGGTTGCAGGGCCCCTGCCACAAGACATCAGTTAGTTTTAGGTGGAATTTAATAATTTCCATTTCTAACGAAGCCTTGAGACGAAAAGTTTGAGAACCAACGGGTCAGATGCCAAAATTCTATGATTTTTTTTTTTTCCCTCAATGACCCCACCTGATCTGTTTCCCTGGGACTAAACAATATACTGTAAACAAAACAAAACCAATATTTCAGGATAAACAGTACTGTATAATTTGGAAATACTTAATAAACATGAATTCAAATGGTGGATAATCTGATCCCTTGAATAAGATTTCCTTTGGAAAGTTAATTGGTACTTTTAGGAAGAATGTCAGAAAATGGATATACAGAAAGGTGCTAGTTGCTGTTATTTAAATAAGAGAAACCCTAGTTGCAGGTCATCCTGCCCCAAATGCATTTTCTAATTTACTGTATTACAGTGTGCACACCTGTGCATAATCCCAGTCTTGCACAAAATATAGATTAGGACTATTTACCGACAAACAGTGATGTTTTGAATTATCTAGTGTGCCATAAGCTGAAACGGAGGAGGGCGCAGGAGGATACAAACTTTTTTTTTAAATGAGAAAAAGTCAGAAAATACCATATATCGGTGCAGACGCAGAGCAACCAGAACAGGTATGTGCTCCTGGTGGAAGCGTGAATTGGGACCACTCTGGAAAACTGGCTGTATCTACTCAGGCTGAGCACAGACACATCCTCTCCCCCCCAGCAATTCCATCCCCAGGTATTTGCGTACATGTTTATCAAAGGACGCATAGCTCAACATTCACTGCAGCCGTGTCCATAATAGACCCAAATACCCACCAACGGTTGTTACACAGCAGGGTTTCTCTACCTCGGCACTACTGGCATTTTAGGCTGAATATGCCTTTTTTGCGGGGGCCGTCCCGTGCACCGTAGGATGTTTAGAAGCATCCCTGGCCTCTAGTCACTAGATGCAGTAGCACCCCTTGCCCCCTCTCCCCAAGTTGTGACAACCAGTAATGTCTCCAGATATCGCCAAATGTTCCCTGGGGGGCAAAATCATCCCCCCTCCCCAACCGCACACATCTCCTTCTCTCTGCACAGCAACAAGAGTGAATCAGTAGAACTGCCTGCAAGAACCAAAAAAGGAATCTCACAAACATAACACTGAGCCAAAAAAGGCAGACAGAAAAAGTACATGCTGTATATTTCCATTTCTATAAAGGACAAAAACAGGTAAAAGTATCTATGCTGTCAGACATCAGGGTAGTGACTGGGATGCTGGTTATTTCTGTGTCTTGATGCTGGTTGCGTGGGTATGTCTAGTTTGTGAATCTGCATCATTCTGAACCCTAATGATATGTGCACTTTCTATGTTATATAACCTCACCAGAAATGAATGAATGAATGAATAAATAATGAGTCAAAGTCCTTCTCCCAAGAAATATTCTTCCAGCGGAGTCTCCCAGGTGAATGGGGATCAGGTGTCTTTCTGGAATAACTCGTATTTATGGTTATCACTTCTAATCAGATACTCTGCAGGACCACATACCAGAGCCCACATCACTTCTTCCCTAAGCAGACCAAGGCTGTTTCCACTCTGGCTCCTGACACAAGCCACCCTCAGCCATGACCCGACGACCTCTCCTTCCTACCAGTGGGCAAAAAGGCCCAACAGAAAGGGAGTCAAGAGGAAACAGGAGGTCAAAAGTGAATTTAAAAACCCCTTGTGCTCATCAACAGAAAACTGAGTGCCAGCACTAAGGCACTTCTAATCTACATGAGATAAGGATGAGAATTCCCTGGCGGTCTAGTTGTTAGGACTCCACGCTTTCACTGCTCAGGGTGCAGGTTCAATCCCTGGCTGGGGAACTAAGATCCCACGAGCTGCACGGAGCGGCCAAAAAAAAAAAAAAAAAAAAAAAAATTATAGATTATACAAGGATGGAGGAGGCACCTGCATGGACAAGCAGAATGTATGTTAAAACAGGGTACCAAGAAGTGTGAATGACACAGCTGGTAGCTGGCATCAGGGGCTCTCACCCCTACTTGCTCAATGAGGAAATTCTGAGTCTCAACTCAGAAGGTCACTGGTCTCCCAGTGACCTCCCAGCCCAGGGTTACTGTGCTAGCAGAGGCTAACCCAGGACTTGGACATGAGCAGCGTTGCTCCAGAGCTCGTGCTGTTAGTCAGTGCGCCGTCCTGTGTGCTTCAGGCAGGTTCAGGGACGTCTAGGTCTCAGCACCCAGATCTGCTTCCTAGTCGAACCGCGAGAAATAGAAGAGCCGTTTTCACTTTCACTAAGACCCGTGACTTTCTTTCTCCAGCCTTCTTTTTTCTTTCTCTCACATTCAGTCCATCAGCATGTGCTGAGAAGGCACCTGGGCCTGAAGCACGCTGAAATTTCCTTTCCTTTTCCTTCCAGCTTCTTTCTGGCTCAGAAAAACCGTCTGGACAAACCTTTTCCTGCGGTTCATATTGTAATTGACTTCCAAATTCCACTTCCCTCTTCAGGTGTCACATTTCTGCAGGTTTTGACCTCATCCAGGGCAATAACTGGCCCTCGGCCAAACTGGGTTTCTCAGGCCAGATCCTGGAACTGATAATCATTAACCAGGCACCTGGAAATAATCTCAAGGGACAGAGCCCTTACGAACCATCCATTGTCATGTGGATTATCCTTTAACGTTCACAACACCTCTATGAAGTAGGCACAATTATTATCACCATTTTACAGAAGAGCAGGTGAGTCTTAGAAAGGTCCAGCATATGACCCAACCTCAGGAAGTCAGGGAGCATTAGAGCCGAACTCTGAATTTATATATTTCTATATTGAACTGCTTGTCAATAAAAACAGATTTATAAGGGTATAAAAATTCATTCCGGGGCTTCCCTGGTGGCGCAGGGGTTGGGAATCCGCCTGCCGATGCAGGGGACCCGGGTTCGTGCCCCGGTCCGGGAGGATCCCGCGTGCCGCGGAGCGGCTGGGCCGGTGAGCCATGGCCGCTGAGCCTGCGCGGCCGGAGCCTGTGATCCGCAATGGGAGAGGCCCGCATACCGGGAAAAAAAAAAAAATCATTCCGAGCTCCTTCTCTTCCCAGGGGCAAAGGCTAAAGTTGGTGGAGGTGGGACCAGTATGTCCCAGAGCCAGGACTTCAGCTAAGCACTATGGGAAAGACTAGTTGCATAGAGTGGGATGGAGAAAATAAGTGAATATACTGAGGTTAATGGGAGCCAGCTTCCTCACTGCTGCGGAAGGAAATGGAGAATAAAGGAATAAAGCCTTTGTTGTTGGACTGGAATTGGAGATCGTGTGAATTTGTGGATTTTTTTTTTTTGGCCTCACCACGTGGTTTGCAGGATGTTAGTTCCCTGACCCGGGATTGAACCTGGACCATGGCAGTGAAAGGGCCGACTCCTAACCACTGGACCACCAGGGAATTCCCTATGGCTTTTAACATATAAATAGATAGATAGATAGATAGGCATGTGTGTGTGAAGGTATGAGATAATGTGTGAATGAGTTGGAGTATGTGTTTTATTTTTTTAATAAGGTATGACTGTTTGTTTATTTATTTATTTTTGGCTGTGCCATGGGGCTTGCAGGATCTTATTTCCCCAACCAGGGATCGAACCCATGGCCCCTGCAGTGGAAGCGTGGAATCTTAACCTCTGGACTGCCAGGGAAGTTCCTGGAGTATGTGTTATAGAATGCACGTGTGTGAGTGTGTATGTGTGTGTCACGTGTATATAGACATTGTGTACACACATTGTCTATATACACATGTACATATATAATTTTATTCTAGCTCTGACCCCTGAAAGGGCACAGAAGTCATAATACCCTTGCGTGACCAGATCTTGGTTCCTAAATACCAATCTCTAAATAGAACCAGGGTTCTTTGGAGAAAACGGCTGACTCCAAAGCTGGGGCAGGTTAAGTACAAGATTAGCTTGGAAGGTCTCCTTGTCCCAGAAAGTGAGGAAGTGCTCGAAGAATGACGGGGGTGTGTTGAAGAAGCCAACTTGACGGGGCCTGTCCTGGTCAAGTCTGGAGCACTCTGAATAGCAAAGTAAGTAAAACTAGTAATGGATTATAACCCATTGAATAAAATGGGAATCCATGTCCATGGGAATAGAAATAAACAAACAAACAAACACATGGAGAGAAGAGAAAGCTCGACATTATAGATGAAAGCCAACTAATCAATATAGAAGCAGGGATTTGGCAACTGACAGAGTAATAAGAGTCTGGCAAGAACCATCAGTGGATGATATAACTGGGGTGTGAGCGTTTGAAGAACAGAATATCTACATAGTTTCAAAGTTTCTCCTGCAAAATATGTATCAGTTATTAGTAATCAATTCAAAATACTTAGGAATTGACTTTAGAGATGAGACATTGGCAAGCACTATTTTAACCAAGGGTCAAAGTTAACATCACCACTATAGGGACTTCCCTGGTGGCCCAGTGGGTAAGACTGTGCTCCCAATGCAGGGGACCCGGGTTTGATCCTTGGTCGGGGAACTAGATCCCACATGCATGCCGCAACTAAGAAGTCCACATGGGGACTTCCAAGGTGGCTCAGTGGTTAAGAATCTGCCTGCCAATGCAGGAGACACGGGTTCAAGCCCTGGTCCGGGAAGATCCCACATGCTGCTGAGCAACTAAGCCTGTGCGCCACAACTACTGAGCCTGTGCTGTAGAGCCCGCAAGCCACAACTACTGAGCCCGCATGCCACAACTACTGAAGCCCTTGTGCCTAAAACCGGTGCTCCGCAACAAGAGAAGCCAACTACAATGAGAAGCCCGTGCACCGCAACAAAGAGTAGCCCCTGCTCACCGGAACTAGAGGAAGCCCACGTGCAGCAACGAAGACTCAACACAGCCAAAAATAAATAAATAAATTAATTAATTTTTTAAAAACCGCATACCTCAACTAAGATCCGGCACAGCCTAAATAAATAAATAAATAAATTAATTAATTAATTAAATATTTTTTAAAAATCACCACCATCAGAACAAATCAACATTTCATGCTTCCACAGCGTTACTTCTCTGATATATTTGCCCAAAGGCAGAACTTGAATCTAATCATGAGAACACATCAGACCTGCACTCTTCCAAATATATAAGATCTTGAAAGACACAGACAGACTGAGAAATAGTTCTAAACTGGAGGAGCCTAAAGAGATATGATAGCTAAGTGTAGCTCGAGATCCTTACTCAGGTCTTAGATTTATGAAGGACATTATTAATACACTGGTGATACTGGAATAGGGCCTGTGGATTAAAGAGTAATGCTGTAGCACTTGATGGTTGTATTATGGTATGATACTATACAGGAGAGCCTCTTTGTTGTTAGGAAATACACTTTGAAATAGTAAGAGGTAATTTGCAAATGGTTCAGGAAAAGCATAAATGAGAGAGAGAGAGAGAGAGGAAGAAAGGAATAAGGCAAATATGGTGGAATGTTATGGCTTGGGGAGCGTAAGTGAAGGGTATAGGAGAGCTCTTTATACTATTCTAATAAGTATATAAGTATTATAAGTATAGTAATTTTTAAATTAGTTTAAAATGAAAGGTTGAAAACTCATTAAGCTCTTCAAACATTTCCTAGCTACTCAAGGAGTAGTATTTTCATTAAGTACATTACTTAAGCCACAGAACTCCTAAAAGGCAGCCTGATGGATTAGACTTATCATGAATTAGGGGTCAAACAAACCTAGATTAAGTCATTTAACCTTGGATAGCCTTGGTTTTCTCATCCACAAGTTGGAGATAATAATATCTACCTCCCTCAGAGGATTTCTGAGAGGTATTAAATGACAGCCAAATGAAGCATCAGTATTAAGTCTTTCTGCTGTCTCCTTGAGAAAACCATTGTTCTGTAGAATTTCTTCTTTAGACAAAATTTATGTTACCTGCATCAACAAAACAGTGCCAGTGTTGGAGCTGTCTAGGATGCAGAAATAGCCCCAGTCTACAGAATTAACACAGGACAACAATTCTACTGCAAGATCGTGACCAGAGTCAGCTCTTCCCCACTTCTTCCGACCAAATAGAAACTTTGCCCCTCTGAGTTTTTGAAATCTGGTTTTTAATGTAGGGTGGTATATTAAGGAAGTAATTTTTCAACAGTTTTCACACCAGGGTACATAGAAGACAGTCATTTGTCTGGCACCCATAAAAAAAAAAGAACAAAGTTCTCTCATCCACAGTGTCTGGCCAAGGGTCCCTAGCTGCCATGGGCCTTGTGTGCCATACATGCTGCCAGGATCACTATGTAGCCAATTTGTAGCCTCGCCCAGGAGATCAGCATGCACAGACACAGCTGGGAAGCTCAGCAATGCACCGAAAGTATAACAAGGAAAGAGGCTGCCATTACAGGAAGCAGTTTGGGAACAAACCTAAAGCACTCCGTACACTTTGGGAAAAGATGGAGCCGTTTGTAGCTGCACTCAGAATGAGGCTGTGCAGGGCCCTGGGACCTTCAGAACAACTCCACATTTCTATTCTCAGGCTCCACGTCTTGTCAGTAGTGACCTATTGTTGCAATTTGTGTGTGTTTAATGTTTATTTATTTATTTATTTATTTTTGGCTGCGTTGGGTCTTTGTTGCTGCGCGTGGGCTTTCTCTAGTTGAGGCGAGCGGGGGCTACTCTTCGTTGTGGTGCGCGTGCTTCTCATTGCAGTGGGGCTTCTCTTGTCGTGGAGCACGGGCACTAGGTACACGGGCTTCCGTAGTTGTGGCTCACGGGCTCTAGAGCACAGGCTCAGTAGCTGTTGTGCGTGGGCTTAGTTGCTCCACAGCATGTGGGCTCTTCCCGGACCAGGGCTTGAACCCGTGTCCCCTGCATCGGCAGGCGGACTCTCAACCACTGCGCCCACCGGGGAAGCCCTCCCCTCCTATCTTAACCTTCCCTTTTATGGCTTTGAAGCTAGAAAGCCACTCCACACCTAGCTTTTGCCTGATTGACAAGACCGAAATCCTGAGCCCTGTAAAGTCACAAAGAGCAGCTAAAAACCGCTGCACACAGCTTAGTGTTCGAATGGAAAATTCTACCAGGGTGGCTAATTTACCTTCTATAATAATTGTTATGATTTCTCACCATGGTTAGAAGGAGGTCAGTTAGGATTTTGCAACGATTATAGGAATTTGAAGTTCACTTCATTCCTAATAAGGAGAAAACTAGAGAAGAGACACATTTATCAATCCTCAGAGATAAAAACAAATGCTTGTGAAACTCTGTCAGACCCTGCCCTAAATTTTTCAAGCTTGGTAACACAAGAAATAGTATTTGAAGCAGCAAAGTGGTGTGCATTTAAACAACCCCCCTCCTAAGTTTCTAGGTGGTCAAATATAGTTAGCACAGACCAGTGCACACACATACAAAAGGAGACTGCGGCCAAGGGGCAAATCTTGTGAAATGGAAGAAACAAAAAGTAAAAGCCACAAAAACACTTAACTGGGACTCCAGCACAAACCCTTCATCTCACTGTTAAAGAGCTGGGAGAAAAAGGTCATAGGCTGGAGAGAGCAAATAAGGTTTTTTAGACAGGAGGGAATTGTAGCCATTTGATTCTTCAAAGGAGGAGGAATTATGGTTTGCATAAAACCACAGAAAAGGGTCAAATTTCAGTAACTACATAATAGGACATTATCTTGATTAAATGGGTTGCTTTATGTTTTAAGTGTCTTAGCTAATTGCTTAGTCAAAGGACTCAGGAGGGAGAAACCTGAATTAACCTTTTAGCCATGCAGTGTGTCCTTAATTCAACGCTGGACAATTTCATCTTTTAATCCATCCAGTCTTCAAAACAAATTCAAGTGTCTTCAGGACTTATGAGTTGGGTGTCTTTGGGAAAGTAGCACAAACTCTTGGTACCTCAGCTTCCTCATCTATAAAACAGAGATTGAAACAATACCAAGGTTCAAAGAAACAACGTGCAAAAGGCCCTTAGTCCTCTTCCAAGAAGATAGACCAAAGGCCAATGAGCACATGAAAAGATGCTCCACAGCATTGCTTATTAGGGAAATGCAAACCAAACCACAGGAGATACCACTGCACACCCACTAGAATGGGTAAAATAAAAAGACAGGCAATAATGAGTGTTGGCAAGGATGTGAAGAAATTGGAGCCCTCATACACTGCTAGTGGGAATGCAAAATGGTGCACCTGCTTTGGAAACCAGCTTGGCAGTTCCTCAAAATGTTAAACATAGAGTTACCATATGGACCAACAATTTTTTTTTTAATTTTTAAAAATTTTTGACAAGGATGTGGGATCTTACTTCCCCGACCAGGGATCAAACCCGTGCCCCCTGCAGTGGAAGCACAGAGTCTTAACCACTGGACCAACAGGGAAGTCCCTGGACCAGCAATTTTACTTTTAGAATCTACCCAGGAGAAATGAAAACATGTGTCTGTACAAGGACTTGCCCAGGAATGTTGACAGCAGCATTATTCATAATGGCCGAGGACTCGAAACAACCCAAAAGTTTGACAACAGGTGAATGAATTAATAAAATGTGATCTACCCACATAACAGAATAGTAGTCATCTGTATAAAGGAGTGAAGTACTGATTCATGCTACAACCTGGATAAACCTCAAAATCATTACATTAAGTGGAAGGAGCTGGACATGAAAGAACATATATATGGCTTGATTTATATGAAATGTCCGGAAAAGACAAATCTACAAAGACAGAAAGCAAAGGGTTGTAAATGGGTGTGAGGTTTCTTTTGCAGGGGATAGAAGTATTCTAAATTAAATTGGGGTAATGGCAGTGCACCTGTAAATATACTAAAAATCATTGAATTGTGTACTTGAAACAGGTGTTTTACGGTATGTGATTTATATACCTGAATTACATACCTCAGTTCTGTGGTGTGTAAATTATACCTCAATAAAGCTGTAGGCTTAGAGGAAAAAAGTAAGTTTGTCCAGTGCCTGAGATTGAAAAGAACTCATGTGATGGTGAGGTACCTGCCTTCTTTTGCAGTGACTAGACCTGGATTGATTGTCAGCGGTCAGTGATTTGGGCAGTAAAAGACTTTTGGGTTTGCATGAAAGCAACACTGTTGCAGGAAAAAAAAAAATGGGGCACGAGAGGACGGTCACATCCCGGGGTCTCAGGCGAGTCCCTGGGACGGGCTGCCAAGTGAGGGACCTTGGCTTCATGCAGGAAGGAATTCAAGAGCGAGCTGAAGTACAGTGAAAGCAGATTTTTTCAAAGAGATACACACTCCATAGGCGAGAGGCCCCAGGGTAAGGGGGTTATTAGTTTTTATGGGATGGGTAATCTCACAGGCTAATGAGTGGGAGGACTATTCCAACTATTTTGGGGAAGGGGCCAGAGATTTCCAGGCATTGGGTCACCACCCATTTTTTGGCCTTTTACGGTTGGTCTGGGAACTCTCATGGCGCCTGTGGGTGTGTCATTTAGCTGATGCATTACAATGAGGCTCAAGGTCCACTGGAAGTCGAATCTTCCACCATCTTGGGCTTAGTTGGTTCTAACCAGTTTATGTCTTGTCCTCAAGGGCTCTGTCATTCTTTTAACCTGTCTCAACACCACGCTTATTTTATAGTAGCAACATAGGGGAATCGAATTCAGTCTGACGCCCAGCACTGTGTGTGAGTTGAGGCTCACAAAGATAGAAATCTCACTCTGTCTCTCCAAGATAAAAATCTCACTCTGTCTCTCCAGGACTCTGCATTCTGTTGGGTCTCCAGAGATACTGAAACACCAATAAACCCTCAGAAGAAGATAAGCGCTACCGGGGAGGAAAAAAGACCACAGAGGACAAACTCTGCCTGAGGGTGGTGCAAGGTCAGAGATTTCACAGAGCTCAGTACAGTTCAGCTGGGCCCTCAAAGATAATCAGGATTTCTCTAGGCAAAGAGAGGCCTAAGGGGAAAACTGGTTGAAAGGCCAAGCGGTCTGCTTAGCAATTATACATGGAATTCAAGTGGTAGCAAAATAAAGCACTTTACACTTTCTGAATATTTAAAATCAGAGCTTCTCAGGGTCAAAGTGACTGGCAAATTCCCTTAATTGTTTATTTTACTTTTCTAGCCCTGAACTAAGACAGTTTCAATCCCCCAAACGCATGAAGATGGTGATGTATGCTGACCTCAGCAATCAGATGACCCCCTAACTCCTGCAGACCCACACACACACCCAAAGTTTTCTGATGGATTTAGCATAGGTGGTAAGGATGCCTGCCCTTTGGAAAAGTAAGTAGGGGGCAGGATTCCTGCCCCGGGGCCTGCTTAGAGGCTGAATTAGAACTGAAAATAACAAAATAAACTTTCTGCAAAACTGCAGGAGAATTTCCTTCATTTGGAGAAAATATTGTGTTTAAGAGAAGCAGAGGGTTTCCCTGGTGGCGCAGTGGTTAAGAATCCACCTGCCAATGCAGGGGACGTGGGTTTGAGCCCTGGTCCGGGAAGATCCCACATGCCGCAGAACAACCACATGCACAACTACTGAGCCCGTGAGCCACAACTACTGAAGCCCACGCACCTAGAGCCCGTGCTCCGCAACAAGAGAAGCCACCGCGGTGAGAAGCCCACGCACCGCAACGAAGAGTAGCCCTCGCTCACCGCAACTAGAGAAAGCCCAGGCGCGGCAACCAAGACCGAACGCAGACAAAAATAAATTAATTAATTAATTAAAAAATTTTTTTAAAAAGGAGGGAAGCAGAATAGTACTCTTTTCTCTCCCATTCATTGCCTCCTCATTCAACATTCTGCTTTGGCCACTCAACTAATGGCCAAGCCAAAAGTCTAGGTCCTGATGCCAATCATCCAGTTCACGTTCTCACTTTTGGGGTACGGGAGATGGGGGTGAAGCAGGGAAGCAGGGCTGAGGGCGACCAGGACCCACGCACCCAGTTAAGATGCGATGGAAGTGACTCCATGACCGAAGTAGGAGTAAAGTGGGTGGGCAGGGCGGCTGCTTCTGGTGGGGGAGGGGGGGAGGAGCAGAGAAGCTTCTCTGAGGAAGCACATGACATCTCAGCTAGATCTGGAGAACAAGCCAGGATGAGCAGCAGAAGCAAAGAGCATTTCAGAACAAGGGAACAGCATGGGCAAGGGCCTGCAGACCATTTGTCTTCTAGGTTGTTAGGATGACAGAAGCCTGGCAGAGTTAAGAGGCTCTCAACTCATCACAGAATGCTGCTTCCTAATAAGAGGAAAGAGAAACCAGCCACTTAAGGCTCTTCGCATGTGATGTTGCTAAGAAAAGCAACAGCTGAGGGGTAACCTCTGTGGGCCTCATATCCAGTTTCTAGCAAAAAATTATCCCTGTACCTTCAAAACCAAAGGTTCTTCTTCTCTCTCTTTTCTTTGTTTTTTGATTGTACACAGAAGTTTTAAAATTGTAACACTAAAGCTTCAACAATCCACATCAAAGAAGTTCATCTATTCCCCCTCTCTTTGAACATTTAATGAGTTCCTACAACGGACCAGGTACAATTTGTGTACTGTCTAATCCTTCCCACAGTCTGACAAGGAGATTTAAAAATATATTTATTTATTTATTTGGTTGCACTGGGTCTTAGTTGCAGCAGGTGGGCTCCTTAGTTGTGGCATGCACATGGGATCTAGTTCCCTGACCAGGGATCGAACCTGGGCCCGCTGCGCTGGGAGCACAGAGTCTAATCCACTGTGCCACCAGGGAAGTCCCCTGACAAGGAGATACTTTGATGATGAATCAGGCTCAGAGAAATTAAGCATCTTGCCCAAAGTTATACAGACTGCAGGTGGCAGAGCCAGGACTGCTTTTAAATTCCACCAGCAAATTGGGAGCCGCCGTCTGATGCTGCAGAGTAAACAGATCTTTATTTAGATCATTTGTCAAAAACACTCTACAGTTGCTTAAACCTGAAATGCATTCAACTGGTGACCACTGATTTTAATTCAGTTGGGCCTAATTCCTATTATTATTATTATTTTTTTGTCTTCAATCTCCTTTTAGCTTCCTTAGTATGAAATTAAGATGGTCACCATAGGAAGAAATGTTATTTCTGAATATGAAGTATTAATAATATTTTAATTAAATTAATGAAATTTTAATATTAATTTGATATTTTAAAAGTCTATTGAGATAGAATTGACACACAGCACTGTGTAAGTGTAAGGCATATGGCATAATAATTGGACTTATATACATCACGAAATGATGATCACAATAAGTTTAGTGAATATCCATCACATAGATACAAAAGAAAAAGAAAAAATACTTTTTCCTTGTGATGAGAAAGCTTAGGATTTACTCTAAGAACTTTCATATAGAACATACAGCAGTGTTCATTATATTAATTATGATGTATGTTACATCCCATATTTATCTAATAAATGGACGTTTGTATCTTCTGACTGCCTTCATCCAATTTCCACCCCCATGTAACCACAGATCTGATCTCTTTTACTATGAGTTTGTTTGTTTTTGAAGTATAATTGACCTATGTTACTTCCTGTTACACAGCACAGTAATTTGCTATTTCTACACATTTCAAAATAATAATCTCCACAATGAGTCTGGTTACCATCTGTAACCACCCAAAGATATTACAGTGTTATTAACTCTGTTCCCCATGCTGTACATTTCATACCCATGACTCATTTATCTTGCAACTGGAAGTTTGTACCTCTTAATCTCCCTCACATATTTCTCTCCATCCCCCAACTTCCTCCCCTCTGGCAACCACCTGTTTGTTCTCTGTATCTACAACTCTGTTTTGTTGTTTTTTTCATTTGTTTTGTTTTTTAGATTCCACATATAAGTGAAATCATATGGTATTTTTCTTTCTTTATTTGACTTATTTCACTTAGCATAATACTCTCTAGGTCCACCCATGTTGTCGCAAATGGCAAGATTTCATTCTTCTTTATGGCTGAGTAATATTCCTGTGTGTGTGTGTGCGTGTGCGTGTGTGTATGCCACATCTTCTTTATCCATTCATCTGTTGATGGGCACTTAGGTTGTTTCCATGTCTTGGCTATACTAAATAATGCAGAAATGAACAAAGGGGTATATACTGATACTTGTTTTTGAATTAGCATTTTTGTTTTCTTTGGATAAATACCCATCAGTGGGATTGCTGGATCGTATGGTAGTTCTATTTTTAATTGTTTTGAGGAGAGATGGTATTTCCTTGAAAAAGAACTCACAGCTATCCCAACTCACTGATTTCCTTTCCTATGCAGTTGACAAAAGTCAATATTTCTAGAAGATACAAAAACAGAGATTGTTCAAGCTAATAGTAAAACTTATCCTCCAAATTTCCTTCCCCTGCAAGTCTGCCCGTACACCCAGTGATCCTGGAAGCTCTGTGAGCATGATGTGTTTGAGAAACATAAATTCCCTCTGGTCATAGCAAGATCCCGGCCAAATCCCTGGGGCCACGACTGTGAGTTCCCAGAAGCAGCTTTATTTAGATCTGTTCTTCCTCCCTCCTCTCAAGGTTGCAGCATTCGGCACCTCAGCACTGCATCTGTACGTATAAAGGGACTAAAGCAACTAGCCAGCCTCCAATAATGACAGAGAGTCCGGCCAGTATGGACTCCATAGCAGAGACTCAACAAGCCTCCCCTTTCAAGGGCACATGGGTACATACAAGACAGAGAATTCCAGAAGGGCTGGTCCATAGTCTGGTTCCTGGGGGGAAAAAATGAGAAGCAAGTAGACTCTGTCTTCCAAGCCCACGATCTCCAATTTTCATCTTTTCTCTATTCCTTCCCCATCAGACATCTTGGCATTCCTTTTCTCTCCCATCTCCAACAAAACCTGCTCTCAGACTTTTTTTTTTTCTGAAATTTTTTTTCTGAGGCTCTTTTCTCATTCATTCATTAATATGAATTTGAAATAAGCTCCCACTGAATCATATCAGAAATATTCCTTTGTAGCAAGTGGGGCAGAAACCACTGGTCAGTTTTGAAATCTTTAAATCCACGGACCACATGATGAAAGAAGCATGCCCACTGAAAGCCCCTGTCACAGGCAGAGCCATGCAGCCTGGAGGGGCACATGATGCATAACTCATAAGGGAAGTAGGAGGCAGTGAACTTGAACGTCTGGCCGGTAAAAGGATCTTTTCTCCAGTTGGAAGTCAGCCACAGCTGAGTCAGATGAGAAACTAAAATGTGGCCATCTTGTTGTAGACGGGATTAACGAATGGAACTGGGGAGGAGAGAGTTGGGGGGAAAGTGGGGGAAAGATGGAGGGAGGAGAAGTGGGGAGGGCAGGCACCCTCATTTCACAACAGCTGGTGAAGTCTGTTGGGCAGTATCTTTCAAGGCCCCTGTGAACTCTCTTTGTGTAACACTTCTGTCCTCATGGGCCCCTTCGCTTGAGTGGACCACCCAGGAATTCTCATCTTCCAAGAGGCTTCCAGAGGACCTGCCATGGCCGAAGGGCCTTACTATGTATGAGGAGACCACGTTTTGTTTTGTGTTTTGACACTGCCACCCTGGCCACACCTGACCTGAGTGGTCTGGGGCCTCAGTGGAGGGCAGCGCGTCTTCACAGAGGTCAGCCACAGCCCAGGAAGTGGCCTGGAATGAGAAAAGGGATGCTCGTTGTACAGTGACAACATGACCCACAGCAAGCCTCTCTGGGAATAAATGTCTGAAGGAGACAGAGGAATTGCCATCAGTGGAACAGCCCAGAATCTGGCTGGAGACACGAGGGGAAGGCATTGGAAGTAGAAGCCGCGGGGCCCACAAGCAAGTGAAAACTCAGAAGCAGAGGTAAGACTTTCATATAAGTAAAAAAGAAGCAGAATGAAGATGCTGACACACGAGCACGGCCGACTTCTCCATGTGGCTCGGACGGCACCACTGCTGGCTGACCGTTCTCCCCAGAGCAGGGAGGACACCTGGCTGCCTGCTCTGTCCACTACAGTAGCCACGGGCACAACTGATATTTGGGGTATATTGGGTTAACTAAAATACATGATTTAAATTCATTTGACCTGTTAATTTTTGTTTCTTTAATGTAGCCACAAAAGATCTAAAATTACACATGTGGCTCACACTGTATTTCTATCAAGTGGTGTTCTAGTTCCCCATGAGGCCGTTTCAACCATGAGATCTTTTTTCTTCTGTCCTATTACTCCTTTGAGAACCCTAATAAGCCCCAATCACTGCAATCAACTAGAACAATCTTAAAATGTCCAAAACAAACAACGAACATACTCATGCATCAGCAAAGAATGACCCTCAAAACAGAAATGACCCAGATTTTCACATAGCAGGAGGAACAGTTAAACAAGACAGCCACCTAAGTTTCTGATTCCCTTACCTCCTCATGACTAAGCCCTACACTCAGGCCTACCTCAGGTCCTGCAAGAGTTGGCTGGACCAGTGAAGGGTCACAGGCCTCTAAGGAGGATCCTCCATACGCATAACACAGAAACAATTTTAAGGGCTCACTCTTTTCAGTTTTTGAAATGCATGGAGCAGTCCATTTGTTTTCCATTGTTTTGCTGATCTGTAATTGCTGGTATTAACTAGAGGTGTAAAAATCTAGTTCCAATAGAGAAATCATGTTGAGAACTCAACACTTCTGTTCAATAAATTGATTAGAATAATTAGTTAGTATCACGAACTTCAGAGTGGAAGAGACTCACAGGCCATCTTGTCCAACACTTGATAATTGAGTTCCTTGACAGGGTTTCTTCAGCCTCTGCTTCTGAATATCCCTTGGGCTTGTTCACCACTGAGGAGGCTACCCATTCTAATCCCAGATCCGTGTGTTCTTATATCTCCCACCACTGACCCTGGATTCTTCTTCCAAAACTACAGCATTCGTTCAATTTCTGTCTCCTGGGCAAACGTTTTAATTATGTGAAGGCAGTGATCCCTTTTCAAGTCTTTTGCAGATTGAATATCCTTTTTGTTTGTCTTGGTCCCTTCTTTGAAAAATGGGGTCTGGCCTTTTAACCTTCTTGGCTACTCTCTTTGGAATCTGCTTTGTCAATGTCTCCCCTTACAGGTTGGTGCCCAGACCTGAATGGTCAATACATATTTGGTCCAAGCAACACAAAAGTGAGAAAAGGGGCTTTTACCTCCCTTATTCTGGGTACTACAATCCCATATAAACAGCTTAATGGTCATGACTTCCCACTTCAATTTCTTGAGCCCTGATGTCTTTTTTGACCATGATCTCTGCCAAAAGAGGTCATTTTATTTTTTTTAATTAAAAAAGTAATAAAAAATAAAAATTTTTATTGAAGTATTGTTGATTTACAATGTGTTAGTTTCAAGTGTACAGCAAAGTGATTCATATATATATATATATATATATGTATACGTATATATATCTTTTTTTCAGATTCTTTTCCATTATAATAGGTTATCACAAGATATTGAGTATAGTTCCCTGTGCTATACAGTAGGTCCTTGTCCTGATTTCTTTTTTAACAATTTTATTTATTGATTTATTTTAAATTTATTTGTTTTTGGCTGCGTTGGGTTTTCGTTGCTGTGCGCAGGCTTTCTCTAGTTGTGGTGAGCGGGGTCTACTCTTCCTTGCGGTGTGTGGACTTCTCATTGCGGTGGCTTCTCTTGTTGCGGAGCACTGGCTCTAGGCGCGCGGGCTTCAGTATTTGTGGCTCGAGGGCTCTAGGGCGCAGGCTCAGTAGTTGTGGCGCACAGGCTTAGTTGCTCCGCAGCATGTGGGATCCTCTCAGACCAGGGCTGGAACCCATGTCCCCTACAATGGCAGGCAGGTTCTTAACCACTGAGCCACCAGGGAAGTCCTGTCCTGATTTCTTTCATCACTAGGACATTACCCCTTCCCGCTTTGGGAAAACCACAGATTTAAAAAGCGTTCTATTGCAGCTGCCTTCTAAGTAGCTGTATTTCCTTTGATTTTATGCCTGCACCTGTCCTCTATTGCTAGAATTTTAGAATATTTTTCTTTTTTTGCTATTATAAGTGACACTATGGTGAAAATACTTTTAAATTAATCTTTTCCCTATCTCTGTTTATTTTTTAAGAATAAATCCCTAGGAGTAAAATTAAATAAAAGGATATGAACATTTTCAAAGCCGTTTGATATATACGTGCCAAATTGTCCTTCAGAAAGACTGTGCAGGTTTATACTTTTCTAGTGGTCTGTATCAGAACACTCATTGCCCATCCTGGAGTTAGGTTTTTTTTCTTTAACACCAATTTGAGAAGTAAAGAATTGTAATCATTTATTTTCATTTGTATTGGTGGTAAGCATTTGTATATGATTGTTTAGCATATGTGTTTCTACATGTCATGGTTAATCTGATGTGTTCCTTTTTCCTATTTGTGAGATGTATTTATGTGTTAAAGATATTAACCTGGCTGTATGTTGTTTCTTTTGCAACTACTTTTTCCCCAGTGGATTTTTCTGTTTTCACAATTTTGCCAAGTATTACCAAGGAAAAAAAAAAAAAAAAAAAAAAAGCATTCTAAGTCTAGGAAGCTTTGTATACAAACATCAAAAACAAGCATCCATGATGGTTCACAGCCCTGGCTGTTCCTGAGAATTTCCTGGAGGCTGAACAAATACTAATGTCCACATCTACCCAGGAAATTAGCAAATGTATTTTTTTTTTTTTGCGGTACGCGGGCCTCTCACTGCCGTGGCCTCTCTCATTGCGGAGCCTGGACGCACAGGCTCAGCGGCCATGGCTCACGGGCCCAGCCGCTCCGCGGCATGTGGGATCTTCCCGGACCGGGGCACGAACCCGTGTCCCCTGCATCGGCAGGCGGACTCTCAACCACGGCGCCACCAGGGAAGCCCAGGAAATGTATTTTTAAAAGCTCCAGGCAGCTGTAATATGTATCCAGGTTTGAACCACTAATCTCAAGAAACCATGACCTTGAGGCTCATGTTGATTCAAGTTAGTTTTCCGTTGAACTGTGAATCTGAATTTTTATTTCAAATTGAACTAGCAGAACTGAATTAGTTCACTGTAAACAACTGGAGATTATTCAAGTCATTTGGAGCTTGGACCAAGGAAATGTGGGGTTAGTTTAGGAACAACTGAGACCGAATTTAAAATCACCTTAAAAGAACATCAGGCTTAGGCAACCTGGTTTATAATTGGCATGTTTGCTTACTAGCAGGGTAATTTGAGCACATCATATAACCACACTGGTTTCATTGTCTATAAAATAAAGGCACTGGTCTAGGAATCTTTTTTTTTTTTTTTTTTCAGTACGCGGGCCTCCCACAGTTGTGGCCTCTCCCGTTGCGGAGCACAGGCTCCGGACGCTCAGGCTCAGCGGCCATGGCTCACGGGCCCAGCCGCTCCGGGGCATGTGGGATCTTCCCAGACCGGGGCACGAACCCATGTCCCCTGCATCGGCAGGCGGACTCCCAACCACTGCGCCACCAGGGGAGCCCTAGGAATATTTAAGATGCTCTAAATTTTGGACTCAGTTCCAGGAAAGAACTTGCAAATGAAAATTGTTAAAGTTGTATCTTGCTCTCATTTTGAAATGATCTGAATTTAGCTATTGGAGCTTCAATAGGGGCAAAGGTATTATTTAAGTGTTCAAATTGCTGCTCAAATTTAATTTATCATATTTATGCCTGATTTTAAATACCATCACATTTAAAGGAGAATTGTGTTTAATCTTTCATTTGCCAGTCAGTGTTCCTCAGTTCCTTGCCATGTCTCAAGACTACAGCACATATTCGAAGTGGGTCTATGGGCTCAGAAAGGTAGCTTGGTATGTCAGCAAAATCAAATCAGACAGTCGGTCTCTACCTCTGCCTTAATCACTATGCCTCAGTTTCTTCATCTGTAAAATGGAGATGAGTTATATCACCCTCACTCTGTGAGCAGAGCTGCTGTAAAGATTTTTTTAATGAATAGTTGAAACTGTAAAGATCTTTAAAAATGTTAATTTTTTGTATTATTTTTCAGTGGTTCATTCAGTATTGGCCACGCAATGTTTATTCATAAAAACAAAAGTTAAGAGACATACATACCAGGAATCCTATTGAGAGTGACCCAGAAATGTTCATCAGGACTGTAGGTGTCCTGGGACCAGGACAGTAAGTCAAGTGCCTGCTGGTCTTGGAGGACAAAATTAGCGAATTCCCTTGTGAGGGCCACGTAGGCTGTGCCAAAGTAAACGTCCATGTTGTGAGGAGGCGGAGTTTTCAATTTCGCGGTTTTAATCATGTAGGAATTTTTTTTGCTCAATAGTTCTTGGTGGACATATTTAGTCCGTCCAATAGCATGATCGGGAGGCAGCACCCCTGGGGTGATGTTTTTCCCTTTAAATCCTTTCAGATACTGAACTATCTCCCTGTTGGTTTTCAGGGGGAAATCTTGCCCACAGGTGTTGATGGCATATTTCCACAGAACCTCAGAGCCTGCAAGATCTTTGATGCAGTTCAGGTCAGCCTGGAGCCTGGAAATCCCACCGTAGACCACGGGCTCCATCTTGGAAGCCAGAAAAGCATTTGGGAAGCAGCTCAGTAA
Source organism: Platanista minor (assembly GCA_004363435.1). NCBI lineage: Eukaryota > Metazoa > Chordata > Mammalia > Artiodactyla > Platanistidae > Platanista > Platanista minor. Next base: position 1,898 of record RJWK010031419.1, on the reverse strand, counting down.
TTGCTTCACTGCATCTTTAAATGTATCTGTTGCCTTTTCATCCACATGAACACAGTAGACATTTTGGGGCATGTAAATTGCCCTGAAGAGTCTCTCAAAAGTGCCAAAATCTTTGTGGATGGTCATCACGTAAGCTAAAGGGAAGCCAGCTTCTTCTTCAGAGAGTGCTTCTGTTATGTAGTGACTTTGAGCTATGTACTCATAGCAGGTAGAGTCACTGAGGGTAGTTTTCAATGCATTCTCTGTTGGGTAAAAAACCTTCCCCTTAAAAATCTGACGACAGGCTTCTGCTAATAGCGAAGCATTGGATAGAGATGCTTCCAGAAAGTTTTTATTCTCCCATAACTCATGATTGTAAACAAACATAAAAATCAGAGCAGTGACCAGAGACACACAAAAAAGACACTGCTTCCAAGAGCCCATCATTCAAAACCAGGAAATGAGTAAAATGTCTCTTGGGATCTGATCAGAGAGTAGGTAGATTTAACTTACATTTTCTCCAGAATCCATAACCATCCTTTTGGTAGGTGCAGTTTGATCGGCTGTTTCGTTACCTTCCAGTTGAGCATATGCTTGTCTTCTTTTTCTCTTCGTTTGCCACTGCATTGAATTTCCACCTTTCTTCCTCACATTTCTGAAGTAACTCTTTGGGATTTGCTTTGCTCAGTCCCCACGCCCCCTCCCTGCAACCTGTTTCTACATAAAAACAAGTTGCCTCAGGGAGGTTTTGACTCCGATGTGTCCAGGTTTCCCTACAGGAAAATCGCCAAGGGGTAGAAGTGACTATTCTGAAAGCCGTTGCTCTAAGACTTTAACCCTAGCCTCTTCTCCTGGCCAAAAGGTTGGCAACTGTGTCAGCTCCAACTTCCTGTTAATCATTGTGTTCAACTGACTGAGTTTATTTGCTTAAACAGCACTGCCAAGTTAAAAGCGTGGGTTCTAAGCATGTGAACACTGCCTGGAGAGATATTCTGTCAATAAATATTTAGTGCTTAAAAATTAATCACTTAACCCTGCCTTTTTCCACACACTCCCCCCCTCTCCATATTGGCTGGCTATGCTATTAAAGCAGGGCATATGACTAGCTGTTGAGCCATTCTTTCCAGCACTTAATTTTCTCTGCTCCAAGGTAAGGTCCTTAAAAAGGCACATTAGCAAGCAAACCTCCCCACCTAACTTGCTAGAGTATGATGAATAAAGGCTAATAAAAAAAAAAACCCACCCCCCCAAAACTGACAGCCCATTGTAACCCCCAAATTGCTAAAGCTGAAGTTAGTGAATGTCAAGTTTATTTCACCCAAGCCCAGGTAGGATGCAGGGAGACCAGCCTGAGGCCTGGAGAGGCAGGAGAGAAGAATCATCTCAGTTTGGGATGTTTTAGAACTTAAGGAGAGAGGCTCTTAGATTCATATATATAAACCATTCCATTTCCCTATCTGTAAAACATGAGAATAATTTTATCACCTTCATAGGTCAGTCGTGAGAATACAATGAGAAAGCGCATCAAGGGTTCATGGCCTGCCCAGCAATGAATGAGATAGAAGATAGCTGGGCCCCAGGCTGAGATGCTGGTGCTTCAAGGTAAAATAAAGGCAGGAGCAGAGGGGCTTCCCTGGTGGTGCTGTGGTTGAGAATCCACCTGACAATGCAGGGGACATGGGTTCGAGCCCTGGTCCAGGAAGATTCCACCTGCTGCAGAGCAACTAAGCCCGTGCGCCACAACTACTGAGCCTGAGCTCTAGAGCCTGCGAGCCACAACTACTGAGCCCACGTGCCACACCTACTGAAGCCCGCGTGCCTAGAGCTGGTGCTCCACAACACGAGAAGCCACCGCAATGAGAAGCCCATACACCACAATGAAGAGTAGCCTCGGGGCTTCCCTGGTGTGCAGTGGTTGA
>RJWK010031418.1:0-24222 GCA_004363435.1 Platanista minor | reverse complement strand
CCTGAGAGAGAGATGAACTGAGGGCTGACACCACCATTCGCTCCACCACCATCATGCAGACTTTTAAATCAAGGATAAAATGTCCAGAGAGTCTGACCCACATTTTCCTCTGAACTTCATCAATATGCTGATCACTCCTGCATGCCCTGCTGCCTGATCTGCTGTGGATAGTGTCTCGAAATGCTCTGCTTAGACCTCTTCTAGGAGCTGGAGGCAAGTCCTGGTGAACAGAAAATACAGAACAGCCTCTCCCTCTGACTGTATCCTGGCCAAACACCTAAAACCTGGCGCATGCTGTGGTGCTGCCACATGTCTCAACTGTGCTGAGCCTGATGCCCAGTGTTACTCATCACGTTACTCAGTGATTTTCCCATAAAAGGCTCTTATAAGTGCTCAGGGAAGCTGAAGCCAGGCAGTGACCCAGAGACAGTTCAGCATATCTTCTCCGTCAACAGTGCCAGCGTCACCCTTTCCTTACCCTCCTTGTTTGGTGCTTACTACTCAGATTTTCAAGACTCAGTAATATTTAAGGAGGCACATCTAGGTGGAAAACTAAAAAGGAAAAGTGAGAATGATCAACACGAAAGTCATCACAGTGGTTAGCGCTGGGAGGTAGAGAAAAGACTGCAACTGAGGAGTAAACAGAGGCCTTGGAAGGACTGGCTATGTTTTATATCTCAAAATTAGTGGATGATTGCTTTTTTTTTGTTTTTTTGTTTTTGTTTTTGAATTTTATTGTATTTTTTTTATACAGCAGGTTCTTATTAGTTATCTATTTTGTACATATTAGTGTGTGTATGTCAATCCCAATCTCCCAATTCATCCCATCCCCCCTTCCCCCCTTGGTGTCCATACGTTTGTTCTCTTGCATCTATGTCTCTGTTTCTGCCTTGCAAACTGGTTCATCTGTACAGAGTGAAGTTAAGTCAGAAAGAGAAAAACAAATATCGTATATTAACGCACATATGTGGAATCTAGAAAAATGGTACAGTGGATGATTGTTTACCCTAGTATTACACTTAAGTTGCACGAATGATTTTATTCCCCTTTTCGTTTGTGTGATGCATTTCACAGCAAACCATTGAAAAAAATCAGGTGCTGTTACTCAATAAATAAGGAAATGAACGAGGACAAGCAGAACTAAGAAATGTTCTTCCAGAATCTTTGAAAAATGAAAACATCTGCAAAGAGAAAAAACAGGAGGGGACACTTGTGTCTGGCTCTTTCTGTTACAGGGAACAGAGACCTGCTTAATTTATTCATTTAAAAAAAATTTTATTTTATTGAAGTACAGTTTATTTATATTGTGTTAATTTCTGCTGTACAGCAAAATGATTCAGTTGTCTGTATATATACATTCTTCTTCATTATGGTTTATCACAGGATATTGAATATAGTTCCCTGTGCTATACAGTAGGACCATTCTCTATATAACAGTTTGCATCTGCTAATCCCAAACTCCCAATCCATCTCTCCCCCACCCCTGCTTAATTTAACTGAAAAAAGCAGTTGGGGTTGTTCTGAGTCTACATGTGGAATGAACTGGAATGAGAAAACTCAGGTAGTTTCTCACTCTCTCTACTGGCATCTCTGTGTCCCTGTCTGCTCTGCTCCCTATTGGCTATATAGTAAACCTCCCCCAAATCCTTTGGCTTAAAACAACAATCGCCATTTATTTATTGGCTCATGATGCTGTGATTTGGGAAGGGATTGGCAGGAACAGCTCATCCCTGCTCCATCAAGTGTTGGCTGGGTCAGCTTGACTGGGGCTGGAGGGTGCTGATGGCTTCACTCACATGTGTGGCTTCTCAGCTAAGGTGTCCAGAACAGCGAGGGGCTGGCTGGACCAATCTCTCCAGCAGGGCTTCTTTACATGGTGACTTAAGGCTCCAAGAGAAGTAAAGCAGAAGCTGTCAGGCCCCTTAAGCACTAGGTCCAGAACTGGCACCATGTCATTTCTGCTACATTTTGTTGGTCAAAGCAAGTTCATATCATGGGGAGGAGAAATAGACTTCACCTCCTGATGTGGGAAGTGGCGTGCTTACAGAGGTGGGAAGAATACTTGGCAGCTATTTTTGCACACAACAGCTTTTCTCCCACCACATAATTTTGATTTACATATAATTTTAGTTTGTTGTTGCCTTAACTCCACCCATGTTTTTCTGTCACCTACAACTTTATTGCCAACTAGCAAACTCTTTTTGTGTTTTTAAGTTCAAATTCATAAGAACTGTTTGGTTCAGTTCATCTTTTCTCCTCATGCCAGTGGTCAAGCCTATTTTTTTTCTCAAGTTTTTAGTTTGAAAAACATTAAGGCTTCAGAATAGTTGCATGACTAATACACTGAGTGCCTACATACCCTTCACTTTGAGTCACCAGTTTTAACATCTGCCACATTTGCTGGATCACACTTTCTCTCTCTATGCATGAACGTATGCAGTTAGTTGAAGACATCATGGCATTTTGTCTTTAGATACTTTGGTATATATCTTCTGAGAACAAGGGCATTCTCTTATGTAGCCACAATTAAATGAGCATACTCAAGAAATTGAACAATTATATGCAACTATAATCTAATGTACTGTCCATATTAATATTTCCACAATTGCCCCAATATTGTCCTTTATATATGATTTTTTTGGATCCAGTATTCAAATTATGATCACACATAGAAATTAGTTGTCATGTCTCCCTAGTGCCCTTTAATTTAGACAAGTTCTCTGGCTGTTTTTCATATATTTAAAAAATATATTTATTTATTTTTGCTGCGCCGGCTCTTCGTTGCAGCACGTGGGATCTTTTAGTTGCAGTATGCAGACTCTTAGTTGTGGCATGTGAACTCTTAGTTGCGGCATGCGAGATCTAGTTCCCCAACTAGGGATTGAACCCCGACCTCCTGCATTGGGAGCATGGATTCTTACCCACTGGACCACCAGGGAAGTCCCTGTATTTCATCTTTATGACATTGACTTTTTGGAGAGTCTAGGCCAGTTGTTTTGCACAATGTCTTTCAATTTGGATTTGCCTGATTATTTCCTCGTGATCAGATTCAGCTTAAACATTTTTGGTGAGAATACTACATAGGTGATGTAGTGTGGCTAGCCAGTTGATTGGTTGCTCTTAGACAATTGCTGGCCACTTGCCTATTTGTGCTCACTCCCATCCCCTTTCTCTTATCCTGTCCCCCATCATTCCCCAGTCTCCTTAGCCCAGAACCTTCTGTGTAAGTTTGGCCAAGGGGAGACAGTGACAGATGATTGGAGAATAGGAGAAGTGGAAAGGCGGGGATATTTCCCTCTCTTTCTCTTTTCCTTCTCTCCTATGAAGTCTCCTGTTCCCCCCACCCCCGCCCAAACAGACCCTGCCTCTGTGGTTCCAGCTCCCTGGAAATGCCCCTCCTTGGTTCTGGCTCCTTCTGACTGGCCCCAACCTCTGTGCTCTGATAAAACCTCCTTCTCCTGCCATCCCTTCAGCCCTAGGGCAGCACTTAACTTCTGGCTGTTGCTAACCTCCAGTTGCCTTACCATCCTGTGTTTGGCTTCTCAGCTTTTCCATTTCCTGTGGAACCAATTTCCTTTATTTGGTTTGAAAAACCCAGGCTGGCCTCTGTTTTCCTGACTAAACCCTGACTAATACAGGCAGGGTGTCTAATCCCAGTGACCTATGGGATGGGGTTACATAGTATAAACTAAGGCAGCATTAGCAATGGGGTTACATAGTATAAACCAAGGCAGCAATTTCCCCCCTATAAGAGGGGAAATTCCTTTAGAAGGAGGAGTACCACTGTAGGTCTCCTCCCTGGTTACATGGAAAGGAAATGTACAAAAAGGTAACATCTCTGGGTGGTAGAATTTTGGGAGATTTTCATATTATTTTTTCTTCTTTTTTGTTAATCCACATTACTTATGTTTTCTGCAACGAACATGGATTGTTTTGGCATGAAGAAGAAAATCTAACATGCCATATTTAGTAAACAAATGAGAGGATGTTGTGCTCAATAAGATATATCAGAGGATATGGAAGCGGCTAACCCCCATAAGAGTACTTTGGCTCCCAAATATTTTTTTCAGCTTTATTGAAGTATAATTGATAAATAAAATTGTAATAGATTTAAAGTGTACACTGTGATGATTTGACTATGCATGTACATTGTGAAATGATTCCCACAATTGAGTTAACACTTCCATCATCTCACATATTTACCATTTATTTATTTATTTTGGTGCAAACACTTAAGTTCTGTTCTCTTAGTAAATTTCAATTATACAGTGCAGCGTTATCAACTAGAGTCACCATTTTATACATTAGATCTTCAGACCTTATTCACCGTGTAACTGAAAGTGTGCACCCTTTTACTAACCTCTCCCCTTTTGCTGCAACCCCCAACCCCTAGCAAACACCATTCTATTCCTTGTTTCTATGAGTTCAACGTTTTTTTTAATTGAAGTATAGTTGATTTACAATATTGTGTTAGTTTTAGGTATACAGCAAAGTGACTCAGATATATCTACATCTTTTTTCTATTTTTAAGGGTTCTATTCCATTATAGAATATTATAAGATATTGAATATAATTCCCTATGCTATACAGTAAATCCCTGTTGCTTATCTATTTTATGTATAATAGTTTGTATCTGTTAATCCCATGCTCCTAATTTGTCCCTCCTTCCCTCCCTCTCCCCTTTGGTAACCATCAGTTTGTTTTCTATATCCATAGGTCTGTTTCTGTTGTGTATAGGGATTCATTTGTATTATTTTTTAGATTCCACATATGAGTGATATCATATAGTATTTGTCTTTCTCCTTCTGACTTATTTCACTAAGTAAAATATTCTCTAGGTCCATCCGTGTTGCCGCAAATGGCAATATTTCATTCATTTTTATGGCTGAATAGTATTGCATTGTATGTATATACTACATCTTCTTAAGCCCATCGTCTGTCGTTGGGCACTTGGGTTGTTTCCATGTCTTGGCTATTGTAAATAGAGCTGCTATGAACATTGGGTTGCATCTATATTTTTTGTTTGTTTGTTTTTTTTAGAAGTTTTATATATTTATTTATGTATTTTTGGCTGCGTTGGGTCTTCGTTGCTGCATGCGGACTTTCTCTAGTTCCCTCGAGCGGGGGCTACTCCTCGTTGCGGCGCGCGGGCCTCTCATTGCGATGGCTTCTCTTGTTGTGGAGCACGGGCTCTAGGCGCGCGGGCTTCAGCAGTTGTGGCACGTGGGCTCAATAGCTGTGGCTCACGGGCTCCAGAGCGCAGGCTCAGTAGTCGTGGAATATGGGCTTAGTTTCTCCGCGGCATGTGGGATCTTCTCGGACCAGGGCTCAAACCCGTGTCCCCTGCACTGGCAGGTAGATTCTCAACCACTGCACCACCAGGGAAGCCCACATCTATATTTTTGAATTAGAGGTTTTGTTTTTTCTGGGTATATACCCAGGAGTAGGATTGCTGGATCATATGGTAGCTCTATTTTCAGTTTTTTAAGGAACTTCTATACCTTTTTCCATAGTGGCTACACCAATCTGCATTCCCACCAACAGTGTAGGAGGGTTCCTTTTGTCCACACCTTCTCCAGCATTTATTATTTGTAGACTTTTTGAAGATAGCCATTCTGACTGGTGTGAGATGATACCTCGTTGTGGTTTTGATTTGCATTTCTCTAATAATTAGCAATGTTGAGCATCTTTTCATGTGCCTGTTGGCCATCTGTAGTTCTTCCTTGGAAAAATGTCTGTTTAGGTCCTCTGCCCACTTTCCGATTGGGTTATTCGGTTTTTTGGTATTGAGTTGTATGAGCTGTTTGTATATTTTGGATATTAACAACCCCTTGTTGGTCACATGATTTGCACATATTTTCTCCCATTCTGTAGGTTGTCTTTTCATTTTGTTGATGATTTCCTTTGCTGTGCAAAAGCTTTTAAGTTTGCTTCAATCCCATTTGTTCATTTTTGGTTTTACTTCTTCTGCCTTAGGAGACTGATCTAAGAAAATATTGCTATGAGTTATATCCAAGAATGTTTTGTCTGTGTTCTCTTTTAGAAATTTTGTAGTGTCATGTCTTATATTTAGGTCATAATAAACCATTTTGAGTTTATTTTTGTATATGGTGTGAGGAAGTGTTCTAATTTCATTGATTTACACGTGGCTCTCCAGCTTTCCCAACACCACTTGTTGAAGAAACTGTCTTTTCTCCATTGTATATTCTTAACTTCTTTGTCGGAGATTAATTGACCATAGGTGTTTGAGTTTATTTCTGGGTTCTCTATTCTGTTCCATTGACCTATATGTCTGCGTTTGTGCCAATACCACACTGTTTTGATTAGTGTAGCTTTGTAGTTTTGTCTGAAGTCTGAAAGGGCTATGCTTCCAGCTTTGTTCTTTTCCTTCAGGATTTGCTTTGGCAATTCTGGGCCTTTTGTGGTTCCAAATAAATGTTAGGATTATTTGTTCTAGTTCTGTGAAAAATGTCATGGGTAGTTTGATAGGGATTGCATTAAATCTGTAGATTTCCGTATTGAGTGGAAAGTAGGAATCTGTTTTCTGAACAGAAATTCTTAAGAGCTCACGAACTTCCAGGGCTTCACGGTAGTTGGGCTCCTGTTCCAATGAACTTGTGGTAATAAGTTCAATGTAACCAATAAGCCAGTAGCCTATAACCAGGTGTAAATTAGTATCCATCAAAAGTCCATGAGTGATATATTTTGCTTTAAATCATAAGGCTGTAAATTACAGGTTTTATATACCTGTATCTTTTACTCTGCCATTTCCACACCACAGTTGCTGTTGTTTTCAATACAGTATCTCTAAAAATGTCCGTATTACTTTTGGCATCCTTAAAGCATGACTTAGGAACTGTTCACACTGAGCTCACCATCACTTCTTCTCTTTAAGGACAGTGCAAACCAAAGTGACACAATCGGTGCCCTTCGAAATCAGCAGGGCTTGACAGCCCCTTGGATTTCATTGATGAGCTACTGAATGGCTTGGCAGCCATCCTTAGGGTCTGACCAAAGGGTTTCATTCTTTCCAAATTCACAAACAGAATTTCTTTACTACCAAGTTTCCCTAAAATGGTGTGTGAGTACCTGTCAGTCCATCACTTACAGGAAGGTTTCTGAGGTAGTCCCTAGTCTTTTCTATCTTATTTTTGGTTTCAGAAGACTGGTTTTGGGTGACTGTGTCCCTCACAGAGGTGGGCTGATCCAAATGACTTATTCTGTGGCCCAGGAGGCTACTATTACCACTGTGGGCCTGAGAGAAACTGTTGGTTTCCAGGCCCATGTTCTTGTGAAGTGTTCCCTTAGAATGGGGACTTTAAACTTAGATTCTACAGCAAAGGTTTTTGTTTTTGTTTTTCATTACTTATCTCCATGATATCATTTTATTTATTTATTTATTTATTTAATTTATTTTTTAAACACCTTTATTGGAGTATAATTGCTTTACAATGGTGTGTTAGTTTCTGCTTTATAACAAAGTGAATCAGTTATACATATACATATGTCCCCATATCCCCTCCCTCTTGTGTCTCCTGCCCTCCCACCCTCCCTATCCCACCCCTCTAGGTGGTCACAAAGCACCAAGCTGATCTCCCTGTGCTATGTGGCTGCTTCCCACTAGCCATCCATTTTACGTTTGGTAGTGAATATATGTTCATGCCACTCTCTCACTTTGACACAGCTTACCCTTCCCCCTCCCCATGTCCTCAAGCCCATTCTCTAGTAGGTCTGTGTCTTTATTCCCATCTTGCCCCTAGGTTCTTCATGACCTTTTTTTTTAGATTCCATATATATGTGTTAGCATACAGTATTTGTTTTTCTCTTTCTGACTTACTTCACTCTGTATGACAGACTCTAGGTCCATCTACCTCACTACAAATAACTCCATTTCGTTTCTTTTTATGGCTGAGTAATATTCCATTGTATATATGTGCCACATCTTCTTTATCCATTCATCTGTTGATGGACACTTAGGTTGCTTCCGTGTCCTGGCTATTGTCAATAGAGCTGCAATGAACATTTTGGTACATGACTCTTTTTGAATTATGGTTTTCTCAGGGTGTATGCCCAGTAGTGGGATTGCTGGGTCGTATGATAGTTCTATTTTTAGTTTTTTTAAGGAACCTCCATACTGTTCTCCATAGTGGCTGAGTCAATTTACATTCCCACCAACAGTGCAGGAGGGTTCCCTTTTCTCCACACCCTCTCCAGCATTTATTGTTTGTAGATTTTTTGATGATGGCCATTCTGACCGGTGTAAGGTGATATCTCATTGTAGTTTTGATTTGCATTTCTCTAATGGTTAATGACGTTGAACATTCTTTCATGTGTTTGTTGGCAGTCTGTATATCTTCTTTGGAGAAATGTCTGTTTAGGTCTTCTGCCCATTTTTTGATTGGGTTGTTTGTTTTTTTGATATTGAGCTGCATGAGCTGCTTGTAAATTTTGGAGATTAATCCTTTACTGCAAAGGTTTTTAACCTGGGGTCCAAACACCCTCTTGTTCATGGTTGAGTTTTAGTGTGTCTGTGAATCCCTTGAAATTGCAAATAAATTTCCGTAAATGTGATTTTTCTGGAGAAAGAGTTCTTAACTTTCATCAGATTCTTCAGAAATGGGTGTCCCTAAAAGGCTAAGAGCCACTGGTCTGTCCTGTCTCTGACCTTGATCTAACCTGTTACACACGGTTCCTTGTTTGTATTTCTAACCAGTAGAGTATGAATTGATTTTGCCAAGGCCTTAACATTTCCTACCATTCTATGTCTCTCTCTCTTACTTTTGTTCTTTTTGATTACACATTTTTCTGGTTGGACAACCAATTTCTGGGTATTCTTTTAAATCTTTCTTGTGAGCTTTAAGTTCCTCAGTGATTTAACTTATGTTGGTGATCCTTAAATATGTCATGACTTTTTCTTTTCTTAAACTATTTTAGTATGGACTGTATAAACATCCAAAAGAGGGACTTACCTGGTGGTCCAGTGGGTAAGACTCTATGCTCCCAATGCAGGGGGCCCGGTTTGATCCCTGGTCAGGGAACTAGGTCCCACATGCATGCTGCAACTAAGAAGCCCGCATGCCGCAACAAAGATCTCGCGTGCCGCAGCTAAGACCTGTGCAGCCAAAATAAATAAATACTTTAAAAAAATCCAAAAGAGCACATGTGAAATTTGAAGAAGAAAATTAAAGCAATTAAAAAGCACCGGGGGTGGGGGGAACTTCCCTGTTGGCGCAGTGGTGGGGAATCCGCCTGCCAATACAGGGGACACGGGTTTGAGCCCTGGTCTGGGAAGACCCCACATGCTGCAGAGCAACAAAGCCCGTGGGCTACAACGACTGAGCCTGCGCTCTAGAGCCTGCAAGCCACAACTACTGAGCCTGCGTGCCACAACTGCTGAAGCCCGCGCACCTAGAGCCCATGCTCCACAACAAGAGAAGCCACCATGATGAGAAGCCTGCATACAGCAACGAAGAGTAGCCCCCGCTCACTGCAACTAGAGAAAGTCCGCGCACAGCAACAAAGACCCAATGCAGCCAAAAATAAAAAAATAAAATTTTTAAAAAAGCATCTGGTCACCATAACCCAGTTCAAGAATTATAATAGTGCCGGTATCCTATTATCTATACCACCCTCTCCCCAAAGAAAACCTCACCCAGAAATAACCACTCTTCTAATCTTTTGATAACCATTTCCTTGCCTATCTTTATAGCTTTTCCATGTAAATATGCATTATTTAGTTTTGACTGTTTTTGAACTTTATATAAATGGAATCATACTAAATTATTTTTATCTTGCTTTCTTAGCTCAGTATTTGTAATATTAATTCATGTTGCTGCATATAGCTGTAGTTCATTCATTTTTATTGCTTTGCAGTGTCTTTTTTATGAATATACCACAATTAATATATCTATTTCACTGTTGATGGACAGTAGATGGTTACCTATTAATAGCTGTTAAGAATAACCTCATCTTGGACTTCCCTGGTGGCACAGTGGTTAAGAATCCGCCTGCCAATGCAGTGGACACAGGTTCGATCCCTGGTCCGGGAAGATCCCACGTGCTGTGGAGCAGCTAAGCCCGTGTGCCACAACTACTGAGCCTGCACTCTAGAGCCAGCGTGCCACAACTACTGAAGCCTGCGCACCTAGACCCCGTGCTCCGCAACAAGGGAAGCCACCACGATGAGAAGCATGTGCACCACAAAGAAGAGTAGCCCCCGCTTGCCGCAACTAGAGAAAGCCTGCGCGCAGCAACGAAGACCCAAGGCAGCCAAAACTAAATAAATAAAAAATAAATTAATTTAAAAGAAAAGAAAGAATAATGTCATCTTTTTCATGTATGTGGTGTGTATGGGCAAGAGTTTCTCATGGGTGTGTACCTAGAATTGGAATTGCTAGTTTGTAGGATATGAGCAAATTCAACTTTATTTAGAAAATGCCAATGATTTTCCAAAGTGGCTCTAGGAATTTAAGTTCTCATGAGCAGTGAATGGGAATTGTTCCACATCCTCAGTAATCGTTGGTGTTATGTTTTTACTTTAGCTATTCCAGAAACATGTAGTTGTATCTCATTGAAGTTTTAATTTGTATTTTTCTGATTATTAATGAGGTTGGGAATTTAAAAATATACTTACTACTATTTGGATCTCTTCTTTTTATTATTATTACTTATTTTTGGCTGCGTTGGGTCTTCGTTGCTGCACGCGGGCTTTCTCTAGTTGTAGCAAGTGGGGGCTACTCTTTGTTGCAGTGCGCGGGCTTCTCTTTTCGGTGGCTTCTCTTGTTGCAGCACATGGGCCCTAGAGCATGCGGGCTCAGTAGTTGTGGCGCATGGGCTGTAGGATGCACGGGTTTCAGTAGTTGTGACGCACAGGCCCAGTAGTTGTGGCTCGCAGTCTCTCGAGTGCAGGCTCAGTAGTTCTGGTGCACGGGCTTAGTTGCTCTGTGGCATGTGGATCTTCCTGGACCAGGGATCGAACCCGTGTCCCCTGCATTGGTAGGTGGATTCTTAACCACTGTGCCACCAGGGAAGTCCCTGGATCTCTTCTTTTGTGAATTGCCTGTCCAAATGTTTTGCCTAGTTATTATTAGGTTGTCTCTTACTTTTTTTTTTTTTTTTTAAATATTTACTTATTTATTTATTTAGGCTGCACCAGGTCTTAGTTGTGGCACGCAGGAACTTTGTTGCGGCATGTGGTTTCTTAGTTGCAGCATGCAGGATCTAGTTCCCTGACCAGGGATCAAGCCCAGGTCCCCTACATTGGTAGCGCAGAGTCTTACCCACTGGACCACCAGGGAAGTCCCATGCATTGCTAGTAATTTTTGACAGGATTCCAGATATTGTGAATGTTATGCTGTTGAATGCTTGACTTTGTTGTGTTAAAAGATAAACTGATACATATTAAATTGTTTAAAGTTTATTTGCACAAAAACCTATTCAAATCAGGTAGCATCCAATCTAGCAGAAAGAAGGGCGCTCTGAGGAGCTGTACAAAATGAAGGACGTTTGTAGGCAGAAAGGAGTGGGAACAAGGAAACTAGACTAGGCGAAAAATCGGGTTGGTTATTGCAGTTACTTTCCTTTAAAGGGATGGCAGGGGTCTATCAGGCAGGTTATCTAACTAATGCTGATCAAGTGATCTTAGATTGACTGCTTTAATTCCATTTCTGAGAAAGCCAAAACTATGATCAAGTCTCGGTTTGACATGGGACTTAGCATAAGCAACTCCATTTTGGGCCTGTCGTCTTATTTTTAACAGTTGTATCCGTTTAAAGAGTGTTGGACTTTATTTTGTCAGATGGTTGTCAGATGGTTAATTTACTTGAGAATCTAGAGTAGCCTGTACTGGAGGCTAATTTAGCCCCACTACTGTAGGAGACTCACCTGGGCCCCATGTATTTAATGTAATGAGGTCTCTCCATGCTGGCTGGTGGGTGGTTGAAGAATTTCCAGCCTGTATGGAGCCCACAGAAATTTTGACTTACAAATCTGCAAGTAATTGTTCTCTTTCTGGCAATTGTTTGCCTAGCCTCATGGAATTGCACCCTTGGTCAGATTGGTTTTGAGCCAACACTCAAGGAGACCCCCATGCAGATTTCTGAAGCTCTTTCTCTGTGTATATTCCTCCTCTCTTGTGTTCTGCCCCCTAATTCTGCCTGGACCTCCCTGAACTCTGATCTCTGTTTCTTCAGTTCAGTGAAGCTCTTTTGAGATTCCCCTGCTATGTTGCAGTCCAGAAATTTCCTGCAGGCAGAAAGCCTGGGCAATTGTAGGTTTCGTCTCATTAGTTTCCCTTCACAGTCCCGTACTACCTGTTTTTCTATGTTTGAAAATGTTTGTTTTTGCATCAATTCCGGTTTTTTTTTTAAATGTCAGGAGGGCAAGTCCCATAGTAGTTACCAAGTTTTCAGCTTTTTTTTTTCTTTTTCTCTTTTTTTTTTTTTGCAGTACGCGAGCATCTCACCGCTGCGGCCTCTCCCGTTTCGGAGCACAGGCTCCGGACGCGCAGGCTCAGCGGCCATGGCCCACGGGCCCAGCCGCTCCGCGGCATGTGGGATCTTCCCGGACCGAGGCATGAACCCACGTCCCCTGCATCGGCAGGCGGACTCTCAACCACTGCGCCACCAGGGAAGCCCAAGTTTTCAGCTTTTTACATGTTATTTTCTCTGTGATTCTTTCTATTATACAGATCTGAGAAAATATCCTCTTAGAAATATAATAAACCCACCTTTGAATAAACCCTTCTTTCAAAGAAAGAAGAGGTGGATTTAGTAGTGAGGATGGAAGAGTGAATTTAAGAGATACTGTAATAGGAACAAGTGTTAGAATCTGGTCATTACACATGGGGGTGTGGTGTGTAAAAATAGCAAGACATTAAAGATGACCTAAAGTTATAATAAAAATGGTATTGCTTCAATCTGAAAATAAAGCTTCAGTCAAATGAGAAGATGTCCTCATCCTGAGGTAATGTCACTTATTATTATTATTTTTTTCAACTTGAGTAGGAAGATGAAGGTACGTATCCAAAGAAGATGTGACAATATTAAAGAAGTCACACTATATAAACAATGAGTTGTTATATAAAAAGCACTAAACTGTGAGTCAGAAATTCTGCATTTTAGTTCCCATTCTATCATTTACAGGCTGTGTAGCCTGTAGTCATCTGAGCCTTAGTTTCTTTGTTTGTTCCATGGGAAAAACATGTCATGCTTACCTCCCAGGTGAGGCTCAAATGAAATAATGCAAGTGAGAGTGCTTTGTAAATCACTTACGTCATCCACAGGTAAGATATCACTGTATGATTGTTACTGTTTTGCCTAGTAAGTATCAAGATGTGGAAGATCAGAGTAAAGCTTCAGTCAAAGCCAGATAGTTGTAATCTTGGAGTGCTTCCTGTAGAAGGTGTCATTAAAGATAGAAACAATAGCTAGGTGGGAAGGAACTGGCGTGGGAACCACCATAAACAAAACTTCAGAGGCAGAAACAAGCTCTCTTTTTATGTTACCACCTGGGACAGTTTACCCTCCCCCTGCAAAGAATAGGTGATAACACTTTGAGGAAATTAGAGCGGAGAGTTTAAAGGCTGGAGTGGGGATTTTAGGGGTGTGCTGGGGGAGAGGTGAGGACACTGGCTGAGAAGAAGCTAAGAGGGATGGCTGGAAAGAGAGAAAGATGTGGGAGAGAAAAGTGTTTTTTTCACTATTCTTTGGCTAGAGTGGGAGTGAATGGTAATTATAAAAGTAATGTCAACTAATTGTAGAAATTCATGCATAACAGAAGGGAAAGCTCTCAACTCTTTTTCACTTTGGAGAGGTGACTGATCCTAATAATTTGGTGTATGTCCTTTCACACTTTTCCCAATGCATACGTAACGCATATAATACAAACTTAAATTCACACCAAACAACAGTTACCTCCCTAAACCTGGAATCCTTCTCTGCCATTGCCTTCTTAGTCCCTGTGCTAATTCTCTTCCCCCACATTAGCTTTCTTGCTTTTTCTTCCTCACCCCTAACAGGAAATGAACCTCAAGGCTCAGTCCTTGGCTTCCCGCTCTTCCCTCCACATTCTTTGCTCTTGAAGATCACTTCCAAGCAGATGACTCCCCAGTTTCCTCTTCAATACCTGACTTATCTCAAGAGTTTCGAGTCCGTATCTCCTACAACCTGCTGGATATCTCTTCCTTGATCTCTTACCCACCCCTCTCACTTGGACCTTGTCTACAACCAAAGTCAGCCGTTTGTCTCAAAAGGGCTCCTTCTTCCAGATTTCCTGTTTTTGTCATTTATATTCCCCTAAATTCATGTGCTCAGAACCCTGGCTTTGGTCCAATTGTTTCTTCTCTCAATATCTTTCTCCTCATATCATCTTTTTCTTTTTTTAGTAGATTTTATGTATTTATTTATTGGCTGTGTTGGGTTTTCCGTCGCTGTGCAGGGGCTTTCTCTGGTTGCCGAGGGCTTCTCATTGTGGTGGCTTCTCTTGTTTTGGAGCACGGGCTCTAGGCGCACAGGCTTCAGTAGTTGTGACTCATGGGCTCTGGAGAGCAGGCTCAGTAGTTGTGGCTCACGGGCTTAGTTGCTCCGCAGCATGTGGGATCTTCCCTGGCCAGGGCTCGAACCCATGTCCCCTGCATTGGCAGGATGATTCTTAACCACTGTGCCACCAGGAAAGTCCCCATATCATCTTTTCATTCCCTCTTTTCACCACCTACACCATGACAATCATCCTGCCGCAGATCTCTCCCTGCTCTTATCTATGTCCTCATAGCTGTCACACCAACCTATAAAACACTATTTACATCTTAATCTTCTATTCCTCCTCAACATAGAATTCCTCACCTTCTTGCTTAGCTGCCAGTGTCCCAATTCCTCAACCTGGCGATGATACCTCTCACAGTCTAGCACCACATTATCTTTCCAATCTCATCACCATGACTTTTCTATACCTCCTTTCCATTCCAGCCCAAATAATTTAATCATTGTTCTCTGAAAACTCCTTTTACCTGTTGACTCCTGGATCTTTGTTCAAACTGCTGACTCAGCTTAAATTCTGATTCCATTTTTCTGAACTTGTCCAAGAACGCTAGTTCAAAACCAAGTCAAACCTTGTCTCCTCCAAGAGGAATTTTCTGACCATCTCCACTCTCGGTGGTACCGTCCCTTCCAGAGCCCTGGAAGGACACTGATTATTAATAGACTAGATTGGTCTTTCTATATTATCTCTTTAGATACTTGTTTGGCCTCTTTGAGTTTCCCATGTATAGCGACTATACTTCATTCCTCTGTTTACCTTCAGTGCCTGGCACAGGGCCTGGGCATCACAGATGTTCAATAGCTTTTATGAAATGATTATGCTTGGGGATAGAATGTCGATGGTGTAGAGACAAAGGAGATAAAGTTTGGGGGATAAAGAAGAGGGATATTATGGGAAGAGTTGAGGAATAAAATTGTGGCAGAGGACAAAGAGAAAAGGTCGAAGGAGGGGCGGAAATGGGCGTTTGGGAATGAAGGATATAAACATGAGATTGAGTGAAGATCATGCTCCCACCTGTCTTTGGTAGGGCCCAGGAATAGAGGCCCTATCAAGATGTGGTCACGGGCTTCCCTGGTAGCGCAGTGGTTGAGAGTCCGCCTGCCGATGCAGGGGACACGGGTTCGTGCCCTGGTCCGGGAAGATCCCACATGCCGCGGAGCAGCTGGGCCTGTGAGCCATGGCCGCTGGGCCTGCGCGTCCGGAGCCTGTGCTCCGCAATGGGAGAGGCCACAACAGTGAGAGGCCCGCGTACCGCAAAAAAAAAAAAAAGATGTGGTCATGAGGTGGTTGTGTGACGGGCCTCGGGCTAGGGAGAATTAGGTGGAGTTGGCTCTCTCAGCTGTACTGTGGCAGGCAGCCAATGAATTATTTAATTTAACTCTTACAGAGACTCCAAGAAGCACCTGCTAGAAGGCCTCGTTGCTTGTTTCACAGAAAAGGAAGGGTAAAGATAGGAAAGTATTTTGTTTACTGGATTCATTCACAAAATGTTTGTTGAGCACCTATTATATGCCAGGCACCAAGAATACAGAGATTTTTGTCCTCAAGGTGTTCCTAGTCTGGTGGGGGAAACAAAATGATTTTTTAAAAAAATGCAACCATATGTTACTATAAGAATGAATTCTGTATAGGGTGTGGAGCACAAAGCAGGGATGGATCAGTTTACCTTGGGGAGACAGAAAAGACTTCTCAGGGGAACAACTTGAACTGAGCCTTGAAATCTGAGTAGGCACCTGCGAGGTAGGTGGGAACAGAGGAGAGTTGGGGAGAGGGGAGGCATTCTGGGCAAATAGGCAGCAAGGGTTCCAGGGAGCTGGTGAAATTTCACGGAAATTCATGAGGTTGGGGCCAGGAAGAGATAAGTGATGTGGTTGGAAAGGAAACAGGAGACTCATGAGAAGAGTTCTTTGGAGTGCTGGTGAGAGATGATAAGGGCCAGCAACAAGGCGGGGTTAGCAGGAATAGAGGTGGGGGAGGGTGAAAGAGATGCTAAGGAAGTGGAATTGTCAAGACTTATTCCATTGGTGATGGTAGGGAGAGAATGGAGAGAAGAATGTGAGAGAGAGTGTGGAAAAGGGGGAGAGAAGGCAAGAGAGGTTGATCCAGTAAGACTTCCTGGTTCCTGGCTGAGGCAAGTAGGTGTATGATGGTATCATTTACTGAGATGTGGGACACATAAGGACTGGAAGGATCGGGAAATACAATAAACTTGGTTTTTGGCAAATCAAGTTTGAAGCACCTCTTGGAGTTGTGGAAGAGTACCTCATGGCCCACTTCGCTGTCCACTGCTTTGCATATGTAAAGCTTTGATGTCTGAGAAAGGTCAAAAGAATCCTTGGCAGAGTGACTATAAGCAAGTGCAATCCAATTCAAAATAAGTTCTTGAACATTTACTGTGTGCCACACTGTGCGACACACACTAATCTCCAAGGGGACTCTATCTGCCTTGTTCACATTTGTGTACAGTGACTGATACACAGTGGACATTTAATTAATATTTGTTGAATGAATAACTGAATGTATGAATGAACATGTTTGGTAATGAGAATACAGCAATGAATAGCTCCTGAATCCCTCCCTTCGGAACTTACTGTCTGGTTGGGGAGACAAATGCATGCACAAACAGTATCAAACAGCATATTAATGCTTGAATAGAAGTTGGATGTAAGGGCAATAAGGACTCGGGGGAGAGGGAGTGACTTACTCCATCCTTGTAATGGGTTTTACAGTTTTCTAGGCAGAGAAGAGGAAAAGACATTCCAGGAGGAAGGAACAGACCATATAAAGGCCTAGAAGGGTGAAAGTGTCTGACATGGTTCTCAGACTAACAGTTTAGTGCAGCTGTACTCCACATGGCAATCATCATGCCTGCCATCCCCTTATAAGGAAATATTCCCTATCCGCATCCCTTGCTGAGAGAAAGCTCTGAGTGTTCTTGCTTTACACAAAATGAAACTGCTGTTCAGCCACAGGTGGCCACTCACCCCCAAACAGACAAATCATAAGCTGTCTAGCAGCCTAAGAGGTACACTTGAGCGGAACCACTGTCAAAACCAGAAGGAGCAGGGCCTTTCTGCTCACTGTGATGTGAGTATGTCTCTGTGTGTGGTGGTGGTGATGGTAGTGGTATGGAAAACCAGAGAGAATCGGGCAGTTAGCCATAGTATCAAAGATGGAGAGAAGCCAGAGAGGCCAAGCTGGCCATAGGAAACAGAAGTTACAAAAAAAGTAGACGCCACGTGGCAGAAAAAAGACATGCTGAGCAGAGGGAGAAGCAGCAGTTGTTTTCAGAGTGAGAAGCAGACGGAATCAGAGGTCATCCAGTTAGATCACCGTCTACATATATTAAAACCCATTAGTAATGTTAGAATACTTGCTGTCCACCATCAAACATATTTAATAATTCATTAGGAGAGGATATTTGAAATTTCAGTTGTTCTTCCTTTATTCCCAGTGACCCAAGTTTCCTGCTCATATCATTTCTGTTTGAATAACTTCTTTTAGCAATTCTTTTGGAGCAGGTCTGCTGGCAATGGATTCTCTTAGTTTTTCTTCAACTGAGAACGTCTTTATTTCATCATCATTTCTCCAGGATATTTTTGCTGGATATAGAATTCTGAGTTAACAGGTTTTTTTCCTCAGCACTTAAAAAATATTATTCTACTTTATTCTGGCCTCCATTGTTTCTAATGAGAACTCCACACTCATTTGAATCATTGTTTCTCTATAGAAGTGTGTTTCTTTTCTCTGGCTGCTTTCAAGATTTTTTCTGTGTTTTTAGTTTTCAATGGTTTGACTGTGATATGCCTGGGTGATGATTTTTTGTTTGGTTGGTTTTTTATCCTGTTGGTAATTTGGTGAGCTTTTTGAATCTATAGGTCTATGTCTTTTGTAAAATTTGAGAAGCTTTGTTAAGCCATTATTTCTTTTTAAGAAGTTTTTTCCTATACCACACTCTCTTTCCTGTGCTTCTTTGACTCTGATGACATGAATGTTAGACCTTTTGGTTTTGTCCTACATGTCCTTGAGGCACTGTTTACTTTTTTCAATATCTTTTCCTCTATGTTATTCAAATTGCATAGTTTCTATAAATATATGTATACTTTTTATTTTATTTATTTATTTTTGGCTGCATCAGGTCTTAGTTGCAGTGTGTGGGCTTCTCTTTAGTTGTGGCGTGCAGGCTCAGTAGTTGTGTGAGCATGTGGGCTCAGTAGTTGTGGCACTCAAGCTCTTTAATTGTGGCGCACAGGCTCAGCCTAGTTGCCCTGCAGCGTGTGGAATCTTAGTTCCCCGATCAGGGATCAAACCCATGTCCCCCGTATTTGGAAGGCAGATTCTCAACCGCTGGACCACCAGGGAAGTCCCTATTATCTGTATTCAAGTTCACTGAATCTTTCTTTTATCAGTTCCTTTCTGTCATTGAGTTCATTCAACGAATTTTTTTAAAAAATTTTACTTATTGTAATTTACAGTTCTAGAATGTTCATTTGGTTCTTCTTTATATTTTCTATTTATTTCCTGAGATTTTCCATCTCTTCATTCATTTCAACAGTGTTTGCCCTTACTTGTTGGAGTATTTTATAATCATTCCTTCAAGGTCTTTGTCAAATAATCCCAACATCTGTCCCAATATCTTCACATTGATATCTATTGTCTCTTCTCATGTGAGTTGAGATATTCCTGGTACGAGTAATTTTGGAGTGTAATCTGGATATTTTGAATATTATGTTATGAGACTCAATCTTGTTTAAGTCCTATAGAGCATGCTGGTATTTTTGTTTTCTCAGGCAATTGAGCTGGTTGGATTCAGGTCACAAATTCCAATCAGTGTTCTGTGGTTGTGGTTTCAATGCCAGTTCTATTTTCCAGGCCTTTGCAATGCTATTTGGATCTGTCCCACGTTTGTGCCACCCAGTGGCCAGTGGTAGCCTGTCAGTTAATTCAGTTCTCAAAGTCTGTTGACTTTGTTCCATTCTCCTGTCTGTTTGTGATCTGATCTTTACTTGTGCAGTTCAGGAGTGAGCCCAGGAGTTCATATACAACATTTTGGGGTTCCTTTCCTAAGATCTTCCCTCTCTATGGTAACCCCAGTGCTTTCAAGTTCGCTGGGATTTCCCTTTTTGGTCCTCCAGCCAGAAAATTAGGGCTTAATTTACCCCACTTTGCTTTACATTTATTACAATTGTGCCCTCATCTGGGTTCAAGCAGCAAGAGGACAGAGAGGAAAAAAATCCGTGGGGTTTTTCCCATCCTCTTGGAACCACACCTCTTCTTTTTGGAGAGGAAAGTTCCACTTCTTCAGAGTTGTGAGTACCTATAGGTCCTTGCTGCTACCATTGTCATTTCCAGGTGATCCCTTTCCCATGATCTAAGCCAGACCTGAGAGCTTCCCCTGAAGCTCTCTCTGTCCATGCTGATATACACTTCCAGTTTTTAGGTTGCCTTGAAGTCAGTTTAGGGGCTACTGGAGGGGAAAAAAAAATAGTAAACTCACTGCCAGTTTGGTCTTTCTCCTCAATCCACATGCTAGTACCACTTTTCAGAGCCCTTAAAGAGCTGCTCCATACATTTAGTCCAGATCTTTATAGCTGCATTCAGTGGGAGAGAGGAACCAGAACTCCTGTCTCTTTGAAAACAAAACAAAACTACAAAGTATAACGTATGATTTTTTTTTTTTAATGAATTTATTTATTTATTTATTTTTGGCTGTGTTGGGTCTTCGTTGCTGCATTTGGGCTTTCTCTAGTTGTGGTGAGCAGGGGCTACTCTTCATTGTGGTGCACAGACTTATTGCGGTGGCTTCTCTTGTTGCAGCACGTGGGCCCTAGAGCGCATGGGCTCAGTAGTTGCAGCATGTTGGCTCTAGGGCACCAGGCTTCAGTAGTTGTGGCGCACGGGCTCAGTAGTTGTGGCTCACGGGCTCTAGAGCACAGGCTCAGTAGTTGTGGTGCACAGGCTTCGTTGCTCCGTGGCATGTGAGATCTTCCCAGACCAGGGATCAAACTCGTGTCCCCTGCATTGGCAGGCAGATTCTTAACCACTGTGCCACCAGGGAAGTCCAAAAGTATGATCATTTTAACCTTGTAGTGTTTGTTTTGATTTCCTTATATGAAACTGCATTCTTGCATCTCAAATAACTCTTTTATTTATTTATTTATTTATTTTTTTGCGGTATCAAATAACTCTTATGGGATTATTTTCCTTCTTCTTGGGAGCACATTCTCAGAAGGTTTTTATTATTATTATTATTTGTTTATTTAATTTATTAATTTGGCTGTGCCCGGTCTTAGTTGGACATTCAGGATCTTCATTGTGGCACGCAGGATCTTCATTGTGGCATGCAAACTCTTAACTGTGGCACTGGGATCTAGTTCCCTGACCAGGGATCAAACCAGGTCTCCTGCATTGGGAGTGTGGAGTCTTAGCCACTGGACCACCAGGGAAGTCCCTCTCAGAAGTTTTTTTTAAAGCATACCTTTAAAAGTAAATTTCCTCATTATTATTATATTTTCATTTGAAAACACCTTTATTTGAGTTTTGCTGGGCTCACATTTCTTGGTTCACCAATGCTTTCTTTCAGTATGACAAATACCTGATTCCGTTGTTTTCTGTCTTCCATTGTTGCTACTGAGATTTTTGTTGTCATGCTAACTCTTCCCTTTGCTGGTGATCTTTCCTTTCTTTCTGGCTATTTACAGTGCCTTTTCATCTATGGTATTCTGAAGTTTTACTCTTGAGTTTCTGGTTATGAATTTATGTTCATTTTTTCTGCTTGGGATGCGCTGATCTGTGAGTGTTAATGCTTCATTTGTTCTAGAATACCATTAACCGATATTGGTTAAAATATTTCCTTTTCTCTCTTATGACCATACTTTCCTTCTAAAACTCCAGTTATTTCTATATTATACCTACTCATTTTATCCTCCATGTCTCTAAATCTTTCTTTTATATTTTTTCATTTCTGTATCTGTTTTTCTCATATTCTGGATACACGCTTTTGACAAATCTTCCAATTCTCTAATTCTTTCTTTAATTGTTCCAAATGTTCTTTTTAAGCCATCCTTTAAGACTTTAATTTCAACAATCCTATTTTTTCTTGTTTCTAGAATATGTTTTTTCCTGATCCACCATTCAATCTGGGTCACTTTTTTTATATGCTTTCATTTGTAAATACAACTCTTTTTACTCTTTAAGCATTTCATATATATTTGTCACTGTATTTGTTACCTCTATCTAATAGCTTTATTCCCTTGGGTTCTAACTGTTTTTTTCTTGCTGCTTCAGATTTTACTCATAGTGGCTGGCTTCCTTGTGTGTTTGATAATCTTTGTGAATTGATTGCTTAATCTTAATATGTGGGAGAAGCTTTCTTCCAGAGAGTGTTTGCTTTGGCTTCTGGAATAGTCAGGGAGTGCTCCAGTGTAAGACCACTTTATCCTTCCCTTGAAGGTATTGGCTCAGATTAGGAGTTGCATGCTGTTGTTTCAAGGTTAAATGCCCCCTACAACATTATTCCTCTAGAAATCTGGACCCTGTGCATCCCTGCCTTTCCTGGCTGCCTGTCCATACAAGCTGAAAACCTGCCTCTCTTTCTCCTCACCCCTCTAGCTCTCTGCTAACCAAAACACGTAAAAGAACCATTTAGAATTACTGGAAAGGAAATTTATAATCAGTGAAAACCACACCAGTATATAGGATAAGTTCTAGACTGGAAACAGTCTATTTTATTTAAAAAATTATCATTCAATTCAAGCTTTCAAATTTATTTGCATGGCGTTGAGCAAAGTCATTTATGGTATTTTAAGTGTTCTCTATCTCTTTATTTCCTTCCATTATTTGTTCTTTTGTATATTTGCACTTTCTCACTTCCTCATTTTTGATTGGGCTAATAGTTATTTACCTTTAAAAAAAGGTATTTACAAAAAGTATTTTAGATTTATATAGTAGTTCTGTTTTTCTTGTTTCCTAATTTATTATAATTTGGTTTTCTTTGTTCCCTTCTGCAGCTTTCCTTTGGTTTATTTTGTTATTATTTTCTATCTTTTAAAAGAGATGCTTATTTCTCCATTTTGTTTTGAAATATGTATTTAAGGTGATTAAGTATTCCTCTGAGTACTACTTGAGCCACATTTCATAGATTCTGGTATATATTCTTTACATTATTATTTTTATTATTTCCATTAATTCTTTTGTTTTGGGTTATGTTTCCATTTTAACCCAATTGTATGAAAGAGAGCTTTATTTTTAACTTCCAGAACAGAGAGGACTCTTTGATTTTCATATTAAATTCATTTGTTGCAATATGATTATAGGATATTTTCTGCATTATTTCTGTTTTGAGGGGGTTTGAAATATTTCTTAAAGACTTAAATATGATTAATTTTCATAAATATTATTGAACACTTGAAAGGATGAAGTATCCTCTACTTTCAGGATGCAAAGTTTGATATATATCAGTAAGGTCTACTTTGTTAATTATATTGTTTAAGTCAAGTCTATTTTTAGGTTTTTTATTTTAACTTTTTTTTTTTTTTTTTTTTTTTGGCCTCACTGCACAGCTTACAGGATCTTAGTTACCCAACCAGGGATTGAACCTGGGCCCCAGCAGTGAAAGTGCTGAGTCCTAGCCACTAGACCGCCAGGGAATTTCCCTATTTTTACTTTTTTAAAAAATTATTTATTTTTGATCGAATGAAACAAGTAAATTAAAGCCTGTTTTTTATTAGCACGTTTCTGTTTCCTTCTTCTTGCTTATTTTGTAATTTCTGCCTTGTGAAGGTTACTTTTATGTTGTTTGGTACATTGATAATCATAATCGTTATATTTTCATTGCCAATTGTACCCTTTTTTTTTTAAATAGATCTTTATTGGAGTATAATTGCTTCACAATACTGTGTTAGTTTCTGTTGTACAACAAAGTGACTCAGCCATATGCATACATATATCCCCATATCCCCTCCCTCTTGAGCCTCCCTCCCATCCTACCTATCCCACCCCTCTACGTTGTCACAAAGCACCGAGCTGATCTCCCTGTGCTATGCTGCTGCTTCCCACTAGCTAACTATTTTATTTGGTAGTGTATATATGTCAATGCCACTCTCACTTTGCCCCAGCTTTCCCCTCCCCGCCGTGTCCTCAAGTCCATTCTCCATGTCTACGTCTTTATTCCTGCCCTGCCACTAGGTTCATCAGTACCATTTTTATTCCATATATATGCGTTAGCATATGGTATTTGTTTTTCTCTTTCTGACTTACTTCATTCTGTATGACAGACTCTAGGTCCATCCACCTCATCACAAATAACTCAATTTTGTTTCTTTTTATGGATGAGTAATATTCCATTGTATATATGTGCCACATCTTCTTTATCCATTCATCTATTGATGGATACTTAGGTTGCTTCTATGTCCTGGCTATTGTAAATAGTGCTGCAATGAACATTGTGGTACATGTCTCTTTTTGAATTGTGGTTTTCTCAGGGTGTATGCCCAGTAGTGGGATTGCTGGGTCATATGGTAGTTCTATTTTTAGTTTTTTAATGAACCTCCATACTGTTCTCCATAGTGGCTGTATCAATTTGCATTCCCACCAACAGTGCAAGAGGGTTCCCTTTTCACCACATCCATTCCAGCATTTATTTTTTCTAGATTTTTTGATAATGGCCATTCTGACCAGTGTGAGGTG
>RJWK010031417.1:0-24217 GCA_004363435.1 Platanista minor | reverse complement strand
GTTATATTTTATTTTATTTTACCAGTTATATTTATTTATTTATTTATTTTTGCGGTACACGGGCCTCCCGCTGTTGTGGCCTCTCCCGTTGCGGAGCACAGGCTCCGGACGCGCAGGCTCAGCGGCCATGGCTCACGGGCCCAGCCGCTCCGCGGCATGTGGGATCTTCCTGGACCGGGGCACGAACCCGTGTCCCCTGCATCGGCAGGCGGACTCTCAACCGCTGCGCCACCAGGGAAGCCCAAGACAGTTATATTTTAAAGGAAACATTAGGGTAGGGAAAATTACTTAAATACATTAGCCTTTCATCCTTATTTCCTGTGGTTTCCCATATTTTTCCTTCTCCCTGAGATATTCTCTTGGCAGCAAATACAGAATCTCAAGATCTGTACTACTGTAGACATTTGGATTTCTTGTATCTTTGTCAGGGGTATTTTACTTTCCTAATTAGGAACAGGGCTTCAGTGGCTACTGGCTAAAAATCAAGCCTGATATAGCTTTCTCACCCACTATTAGGAAAAGGGGGAGGCTGGAACGGGCCTTTGGTCCCCATTAGATGCCTGATACGTTTTATTTGTACATTTGCTAATTGGAGAATGTGAAAGAGTAGCCATATAATCTCAGGGTCTCCAGGGAGTTTGCCAAACTGGAAGGTTAATCCCATCATTGTGTCTCTTATCCTAAAGGCATAGAAAGACACTATCTCAAATTTTGGGTCTCCATTCGGACACCAATGTGGCTTACAACGATTAAATGTCAGATGTGAATGAACTACAAAAGCCGAGCTTGTCTTAAGGGAGAAGACCTTGCGCTGATCCATATTGTGTTCTAGCACTGGACAGAGGAGATTGCTCTGGAGTAGCTTTTTTGAAAAGCTTTTTTAAAAAGCTCTTCAAGGAGGTTCTGAGTATCACATAAGTATAGAGTTGACCTTTGAACAATTCAGGGGTGAGGGGTGCTGACCCCCAGGCAGAATCCAAAATCCACGTACTGCTATCTCTGCCTCAAAAATAGAGGAACTGATAAACAGTTTGGATAGAATCAGGACTCAAACCCTCATTCTTGTGATTTCACATATCATGATCTCTAATTGAACACAAACTTTTCCACAGAGTTAATGTATAAAATACACTATATTTATTAAAAAATACCCACATATAAGTGGACCTGTGCAGTTCAAACCTGTGTTGCTCAAGGGTCAACTGTATTTATCAAGTTGTCATTCTTGGTGAATGAATGACAGAATGTAAGGCAGCAGTGGAGTTTCTTGCATAAAAAGGATTTCAACATTTAGTCACTTCATTTTACGGGGAGAAAGTCTGTAGAGAGATGAACCATCTGTGACATAAGTAAAAGAACCGGTGGTATCTAAAGCTAGAACTCGGGTCTCTGATTCTTTTAAGAGCCTTGTTATCTTCTGGAAAAGAGGCCACATGGTGCCTTTCAAGGATGGACAAGCCAGGGTAAGTCAGTCTTTCTTTATCTTCCCACCTTGTGCGCTTACAAGGTGCTCAGGATGCTCACTGAGAAGATCATTATTTAGACAGGGCTGACTCTCTCTAAAGAAAAATCTAGGCTCCATTTGAGTGGTATCTATTTATTGATTTTAAGCTTAAGATTTCCACTGTGGGTACAAGTGTTTATATGGAAGACTGTTACACCTACTACGTCTTCATTAAACAAAATGGCGGCTCCTTTTAGTCTGAGTAGGTATAATGATCCTATGACCCACAAGGACACCATTGCCCTGAACTCATTCTCTCTCTCTCTTTTTTTTTTTTTAATAGTTCTTACCTGTGTTAGAGACTATTTTTGAAATGACGACCAGCACACCCTATTTTTTCCAGCAAAGTTCTCTTTTTAGTTAATAATCCACTCCACAAGAGTTCAACTCTTCATGGATATAGAAGTTCAACATTGAGCCTGTTTTGTTAAAAATTCCGATTTCATCCTTATGGTCTAAATTTCAGTGTTGGAAATAGTCTTAAAAGGTGCTTTAAGACAATCATCTACCTCAGGGATAAATCACGTCTTAGATATGAATGTATCTTAGGAGGTACAGGAAAAGCTTCCAGAATCCCTTGGGAATTTGTACTAGAATCTGATCATGTTCACTTAAAGATGTCCTATTTCATGTACAGACTAGCTATTCCTATAATTTCAGTGTCTATCTTCCAGTTCTACCCTGAGACTTGTTGGGGGATAGTCAAATCAATTCTCTTTTAGAGTACTTATGGGAGGGTAGATCAGTAACTTCTGGCTCTCCTTTCCCCAGATTAAGACATGCCCTTTTCAATTTTTGGGGAAAAGAAGAGTTTACACCACACATAGTTGTTCCATTGTTGCCCAAAATTAGTTTTCAATGAGCAAATCAGGAAGTAGCTCCCTTTGGATAGTGGGTTTTTTCTGACTCATTGGCATTGAAACACTTTCAGGATCTTTCTGAATTTAGTTTAAGGAACTGAATTTCCTTGAGAGCTTCACTGTATGATCTCCAACAGTCATTGGTGCTTCTATTTTTGTTTTTGTTAAATTAATTTCCTAGTCTTGGAGTTTTGAGCTCATAACCTCTGCAAGGAGACACGGCCACGGCCATACAGCTTAGCCTCTGAGCCGCAGGCTCGGAGGAAGCTGTATTTCAAGGACAAGGAAGCCAGGGAGGGGAAGGGGGAACATGTTTATTTACACTTTTCACAGACAACAGTGGGGATGAATCTAAACTCTGGCAGGAGACCATTAGGTGCCAAACTGCCACTGTCATCTGCATAATGTGTAATCTAAGGTGTTGATTCATCTCTGATAGACAGGCATGTTTAGTGAGGGGGAGGTAAAATTACCCATCACACCCTGCCTGCCCTTTAGGAAACCAATCACATTCCTTCTCTCCATCAATTCCACAGAGGCAGGGACCTTTCTGCTCCAGTGAACTTGCTTCTTGTCTCTACTTAGCAAACTGACTGATGGTGCTAGCTCTTCCCCTGCTGCTGCTTCTGATGCTGCGGCCCCATGCTGCTGAGTGCGGCTGCTCCCTCTACCCAAAGGAAAGGAACAGGAACCGTCATCAATGTAACTGGTTGTTTGGTGTGCATTTTTTTTATAATACTGTATCCTGTAAAATTGCATCCCATCCTTAAATGGGACTTACCTTCTGAAAATTGTGGAGAAATATACATGTTCAGAAAGTGCCGTCCTGTTAAAATTGAACCATTTGATGTTAATAGAATTGCGGAGTAACTGATTTTAATAGGCTGTTTGTTGAAGGTGGGCATTTGGCATAGAATTTTGGTTTCAGAGACTGGATATATATATTTGAATGTTTGTACATGGCAAATGCCTTTGTTTTAACAAATGAGTCCTCTCATTTTAATAAAATTTCTTTCATTAAATATTTATCGAGACTTGTATTTTTAAATATACAGTGGTCAAAAGGGAGGCTTTCACAGCTTTGACTTTCACAACATTGTCTTGTCTTATTTCCACTGTACAGGAATGATGTTGTTTATAATGGGGACCAAGGGTAGGATATTTCTACATCCCTTCCACCATAAACAACTTCTAAACACTTATACAAACATTTATTATGAACATTTTATAAACATTTTTTCTAATTCTCAAACATTTGAGAGGCACTTCCAATTCCTTTTGGTTGAATCATACAAAATTGCCATGTATGTAGCTTAAAACAGGTTGATCATCAGCAGTTTCATATGGCTCAACCCAACAGCCGTTTAGGAGAGCCAGGATTCAAACTCAAGTCAGGAAGCATCTAAAGGTAGCCTTTCCTCCACTATGCCATGCTGCTGCTTCATTTATATTCCAGGCTGTTTCAAGAATGTAGCCTAATACATATTTCATACTCCATATAACATGTGGATGATAAATATTTGTTGATTGGCTTTTAAAAAATGGATTTAGAGGAAGCACCAAAGAGCTATGTTTTGTAACCATTTAGCAAGTTTTAGGTCTCAGTTTTTAACCACGGTAACGCTGGGTGGTTATCAAGGACTACTAGATACTATCTCAAGTCATTAATCCTCTACTCTCTATATATGGTACAGTTTATCACTAGTGAGGGGCTCTTCATGGAGCAGGTGAAATCCTACATCTCTGATCTTTCTTTCTTTTGTGTTTTCTCCTGCCAGCAAGGCTTAGCAATTTCACAGGTTTTATGAAATGACTGAGAAAGAACTTAGATAATCCACCTTCAAAATATCCCTCCCTCTTCTTTCT
This sequence comes from Platanista minor, assembly GCA_004363435.1. Lineage (NCBI taxonomy): Eukaryota > Metazoa > Chordata > Mammalia > Artiodactyla > Platanistidae > Platanista > Platanista minor. Next base: position 19,987 of record RJWK010031417.1, on the reverse strand, counting down.
CACTCTATTAACATCTTTCCACAGTTTCATTTCTCCCATCTCCGACACTTTCTCTTTTCTAGAGATAATACTCTAATCTTTCACCCACAGGTATTTAGCTCAAATCCTTATATTGACCATTTTAAGAACAGATCCGCACATTTTAGAAGAACCCAGGTGACTGTCATAGTGAGTATGTCCAAAAGATGAATTCTGAGAGCAAATCAATGACTGTGCAATTTATAGTGTAATTACACAGTAATTACTCAATTTGCTTGTGAACACTGAATCCTCTCCATGGGTTTTAAACAGATGTCATAGCAGATGCACCATACTGAAAGAAGAATTTCTATTAACTGAAGCAGTAGTTGGGCTTATTATCTTCAGGGGTGCTGAGTTAAATTGGTAATAGAGGGCACTGTTAGGAAGTATGATTCAGACAGGAGAGGGACAGAAGTTGTCAAACGTGGGAAAGTTCCCATGAGTAAGTGCATCAAATATAGTACCAGCATTTCAAAGGATTGATGAATACTTGGCTTTGGGATTATGTGACAGTTATCGATAGTAGTGATGGAATTTTGGAGAGAACTTCCCAGTGTATAAAATTATTTCTACCTATTTGATTATCACCAGAATCCAGGATGCAGGTATGAGTGTCCTGAGGCTCAGAGGTCACCCAGGTTCTTACAAGGGGTGTGTAATGGAGCCCAAACCAGAGCCCAGGCTACCTGATTTCCAAGCCACCTCTCTTACCATTGCACCACTGCTCCTTCAAGTGAATAGTTCAGCCAATAAATCAGTTGGACTGTGCGTGTGTTTTTAATCAAACTGACTGACTTTTTTGTGTGTGTGTGTGGTACACGGGCCTCTCACTGTTGTGGCCTCTCCCGTTGCGGAGCACAGGCTCCGGACGTGCAGGCTCAGCGGCCATGGCTCACTGGTCCAGCCGCTCCGCGGCATGTGGGATCTTCCCAGACCGGGGCACGAACCTGTGTCCCCTGTGTCGGCAGGCGGACTCTCAACCACTGAGCCACCAGGGAAGCCCAAACTGACTGACCTTTTGACTTGTGGGTTTAAAATCAAAGAGATTAAATCAGTCGCTTGTGAAAATACAGATTAAGAAACCCTTGTTTATTTTTACATCAAACTCCTGGTTTCAGTAGTATCTATTTTCAAACAGCTACAGTTTGAAATCAATTCTTTATACAACATAGGAGACTGCCAGACATGCACCACTCTTTTCTGCTAATTTTATGCGCACACAGGAAAATCACCACTGGTAGCATCATCTTCAAATATGTAGAACAATGTACCCATATCGATACTGATAGATTCAAATTACAGGCAAGTTTGAAATAAAAGGATGTACAAACTCCTTGATTGAATTTGTGGTAGCATTTTGCTGGTGGCTGGGAAAAACTCGCACACGTCCTTGATTTTCCTCCCTGATCAACGCTTTCCTGTTTTTGAGGCATGAATTGATCCCTATTCCATCTCATTCCAGCTTAATGTCTTTCCTCATCCAAATCTGGACAATGGAATGTTTGCCCAACAGCCTGCCCACTGCTGACCCCTGCTCCCTGGTCTGTGAGAAAGGCCTGAGCTTAGTGAGACTCCTAATTCAGGAGGCTGCTCAAGGAGGGAGGGCTCCAGAGAATTCGCTGTTGCTGAGTCCTTGAAGGCATTTTCCTGGGGCATGACTTCCAGACACAGGTGGTGACTGGCGAGAGTGACAGGGAAATGACCTGGTTGTCTGACAGTAGGGCTCCCACACAAATGTCAGCCCTGGGCTGGGAAAAGCTGCCTTTTCTCTTTCTGCACAGTTTCTCCTTCATGGGAGATCATCAGTGCTCTCCGGAGATTCTTTTCCCTTTCCCTCTCCTCCCCAAAGACTCTGGGGTGCTTGGAGCCCCTTCTCCTGCCTCCTCCATATTTTCACCTGAATGATGGCTGTCTCACCCCCACTGCGCTCTCTCCCTGCCCATCACCTCTCACCCCACTCTCCCCTCTCCTACTGGGGACTTATACCTCTCTTTGGGACACTTCCCCTCCTAGGGCTCCTCTTTCCAACATTTCCTGTCCTGTCCTCCCACCTTCCTCCTGAAACCAAGCAGGACCCTGTGGGCCCCCCATTTCTTACTTGTAGGGAATAGACTCCAGCCTCCATGACCTTCCCTGAGTCCCGAAGGGTGGATTGGAACAGTTGCTAATGAGGGAAGGGAGGGGATGCAGAGACAAGGGAGGAGCAGTCAAGAAACAATAGTGCAGCCTTGGGGCAGGGTTCTGGTTCCTCCTCAAGGGATACACATAACAATACTTTTGAGCTCTTCACAGAACTAAACCCCCCAACAAATGGAAGATGTTAGCATTCTTCGTTCCAGAGAAGACCACAGTTTGTTAACCACGAGAAGCTCATCAGACCACCTAAGGAACCAGAGAAGCTGTTCAAGAGACCACCTGAGTCCAGATTACAGGAAACACAGAAATTCATCAGAAGACCACCTGAGGCCAGATGAAAGGAGTGCAGGCCCTGCACACACCCTGATCCTTTCTTTCTTTCTTTCTTTCTTTCTTTAATTTTTTTATTTTTGGCTGCATTGGATCTTTGTTGTTGTGCGCAGGCTTTCTCTAGTTGTGGCGAGTGGGGGCTACTCTTTGTTGCGGTGCGTGGGCTTCTCATTACGGTGGCTTCTCGTTGTGGAGCACGGGCTCTTGGCACGCGGGCTCAGTAGTTGTGGCACACAGGCTCAGTAGTTGTGGCACACAGGCTTAGTTGCTCCATGGCATGTGGGATCTTCCTGGGCCAGGGATTGAAGCCGTGTCCCCTGTGTTGGCAGGTGGATTCTTAACCACCGCACCACCAGGGAAGCCTCACCCTGACCCTTATCAGCAACCCTGCCCTTGAATCATTGCTAGAAACCTCCTCATCAAACCCCCCAGGTTGGGACACACAGTTTTTCAGGGCACGAGCCCACTGTGTCCCCCTTTGCCTGGCAAAGCAATAAAGGTATTCTTCTCTATCGTACTTCACCGAAAACTCTGTCTCCGAGATTCAATTTGGCACCAGTGCACAGAGGCCAAGTTTTCATCATCACTCCTACACGTCTGAGGACTGTTCTCCCAGACTCTCATCATGGCCCATTAATAAGCCAAGGCCTGAGTCTCAGCTGAGAGCAGAGGTGGAGATGGGCCAGTGAAGAAGGAAACAAAGGGGGAGGAAAGGCACCCAATGAGACTTGCAGAGAGTGGGGAAAGGGGACATCAGAGGCCCTGGGAGTCTGGAAATGAAACCAAGTGGGGACCTGGCTTTTGCCTCCTGCTCCAACTTTATATATAACACTTTCTACATATGTTATATTAGAAATCTAATATTAACATAATATAATATACATAGATTAATATATTAGAAATAATGAATATAATATTAGAAATAATTTCTGCAACATCTCTGACTTTGTGAGTAAAACATAACCGACACTCAGTAAAAGATGGTTATTACCTTATTGCTTTTTAAGACCCAAAGTGACTCCAATAATTGAATTGGGTTCAAATCAGGGAGCAAAATCCAGTTTTGATAGAAGCAGCACTGTATTCTTGGTAAAAGGTTCTCTATGTTATAATACACAGATTGTGGCAGTCATTTGTGAGGGATGTCACAGGAAATTTATAATAATAGTCACCAAGTGCTGAAATTTGAGTATGATGATTTTGGAGACAGGTGGGTGTAAATGTAAAGACTTGGATTCAGTCCTAGTCATATATTAGCCTTGGAAACATTGTATAAACTCCATCAGCCTCTGTTTCCTAATCTGCAAGATGAAGATTCTATAGAACCAACTGTGCAAGGTTGTTCCTAACTCAAATAGGATAGTATATGCAAAGCTCATGGCACAATGCTTAGCATGTAGTAAGCATGCAATAAAGGCTGCCCATAATTGGGGTTCAATTTTTTAAATTAGAGCAGATTCAAGTTTATTCTCGTAAAGACACTGATTTTACTCACTTGCCTTCAGATTTAGTTTCCTGCAAGACAAAGAAGGGGTGTGGTTTGGCTATCCTGTTGGGGGTGCATGATCCATGAGAAATGCATCTCCTATGTGGACTGTAACAGAAAAAATATCAGGAACCACTATGGTAGCTTTCACATCAACTATATGACCACTGCCTATCATATTTCTGGCCATTTCAAATGAAACAGACCATTTTTCTAAAGGGTGGTGTTCATTAATTTATAAGGCAGTTCATCATATACTGGACTTACTTCACTAGGGTCCAAGGGATATTCTGTGCTATTAGGAAGTTATGAGAAGCCATTTATGTGATCTCAGGTAGATTTTATTGGTGAAGGAGGATTTGTTGACCATTTCATATCATAGGGCATTTTACAAATCCTGGAACTACATGGTTTATGCTAATTTATCTGACCAACATCTATAGAGCACCCACTACTTTCTGGCTCTGCGCTGGGTGCCAGGGAGCCAAAGGTGCATTGGACATGGCTGCACAGGCTGTGAGTAAGCATGGGGCCCTGCACACAGCTGAATAAGTGTTGAGGTGATCAGGAAATAAGTCCTTCATCATAAATGCAGTAGGGAGCTAAGAGCAAAACTACTCTAGGAGGGCAGGGGAGAGAGTAACCACCCTGGGCTGTGACACGTTTGCTTCCTAGAGATGCCTTTTCTGTGCTCAACGATCCGTTTGTGCTGTCTCTCCAGGGCTAAGTGAAATCCACTGAGAATCCCTGCCACAGACAGGGCAACCCCATGATATGGCCAGCCCTGACCCAACTTCTGCCCTTGGGGACTTCTCTTTTTTTCTAACCTAGGAATTGTATAATGTCCCAGTTTCCATTCCAGTCTGCTCAGTGGCTGAGGCACAGCTTGAGACGGACTTTGGTTACAGTGTATCCAAGGCCATAAACAAACACAGCATCAGAAAAGCCAACTCCTGGGCAGGAGCCCTGCAGTGAAGGGGAAGGGCCAGGTCTGTAGCCAGAGAGAGGGCAGGCTGAGGGTTATTTGCAGAACATATGCCTGGCTCCCTGCTGCTCAGCCGCCATCTGTGCGTGGCAGGCATTGCTTGCTTCTTGTTTCTCACTCAGTCTCCCCTGTGTGCCAGTCTAGGCCAATCCAGCCCCCTAGTCCGGGGGGAACTGAGGGCACCTGTAGCCAGGAACACAGTGGCTGAGGAGCTCGTCAGATTCCCAGCTGACCATGCGCTCAGTCTTTAGGAGCAGAAGCACTACACCCTGTTTTGGTCTTTGCGACTAAATGGACCATCTTGCATCCTGCTTCCTGAAAGTGTCACCTGTGTCGTTCCGTGTACCTCACTCTCGGGAGCCTCGTTTCCTCAGCTGTCCTCAACTGTCAGGTGAACGAGCAAACACCTACTTGCAGGGCTGTCTGGAGCAATAAATGAGATGACCTGTGAGGCACCGGGCACAGGAAAGAGGCACAAATTGTGTTGGTGTCCGAGTCTGGACTTCTGTATATTTTGTCACTTCAGTGTCCTCGGGGCCTGGGGTTGTGCCTCTGAATGTTCAGCATGGTCGTTTTGGTGTGGAGGACAATTGGTAGACTACAGTGTAAAACTATGTGCTTTACTGACCAATATTCCTGTGTGCTACCAGCATCCCTGACTCTCACCCCATCCCTGAACTTCATCCCTTCTCTGAGCCTCACTTTGTACCAGACCAGCACCTCCTTCCTTACCCTCACCTCATTCCTGACAGGGCATCTCCTAATCAGTTTCCTTGAGGTTCTTTGAGGCTTTGGGACTCAGAGACCTCCACAGGGGCAGAGAGAAGCAACAGGCCACTGAGCTAGAATGTAGATACCCTGGTATCTCCTGGGTCTCCTCTTCCTCAGCTCTGGCTCAGCTGCCTGGGGGACTGTTCTGGAAGACAACCCTCAGTGACCGTAGGACACTGGTTCCTGCCCTTCCTGCCAGTTCCCTTTCCCAGGGCTCTGGGGGCCTAAGGGAAAACCTCACTGGTTTTCAGGCATGAGAGGAGCGTGTTGTGAGCCCTGGAGGGCAGACTGGTATAGTGGGCAGAGCACAAGCCTGGGAGTCAAGGGACGACCCATTCCCAGCTGGGAGACTGAGGCCATGCCACTCAGGGAGTGCCACTGAGAAATGTAGCAACCAAATGCAGGTGGGCCTGCAACTCTGCCCAGCTGAAGAACGTTCAGAAAAGCCCATCTTGAGGGAAACTGCAGGGCCCCAATCTCTGTCTAAATAAAAAGTGCCCAGGGGTTTCCCTGGTGGCACAGTGGTTAAGAATCCGCCTGCCAATGCAGGGGACACGGGTTCAAGCCCTTGTCCGGAAGATCACGCATGCCATGGAGCAACGAAGCCCGTGCTCCACAACTACCGAGCCTGCACTCTAGAGCCTGTGAGCCACAACTACTGAAGCCCACGTGCCATAACTCCTGAAGCCCGCGTGCCCAGAGCCCGTGCTTCGCAGCAAGAGAAGCCACTGCAATGAGTAGCCCCCGCTCACCGCAACTAGAGAAAGCCCACGCCCAGCAACCAAGACCCAACACAGCCAAAAATAAATAAATAGAAAAAAAAAAAAAAAAAAAAAAAAAAAAAAAAAAAAAAAAAAAAAAAGAAGTGCTTAAATTAAGCCTTAGCTTGCAGGACTGAAACAGAAGGAATCACAGGCAAAAGGTACGAAATGAGCTCCGAATTAGTCACGGTCCAAGATCTTTAACAGTATTTCATTTAGAAAGAAAAATAAAACAACGTGCTAATTCACAGTGGATACTGAATTACAAGCAGGGTAATACATCGAACACCTCAGCACTGTCTAAAGCGATTAGAGAGTGGATCCAAGTGCTATTGCACAGACCCTCTGCCCAAGTCTGGGACAAAGACAGAGGGGCAAATGCACAGTCACCATTTCTCCAGTTTGCTACAGGGGCTGGGGTCAAGGGTGCTCTGCTTCCTGAACAACCGCCCTGGGTAGGGCAGAGAAAAGGGGTGATTGCTGGTCAGAAGCCGAAATGAAAAGCATGTCCTAAGGGAAAAGTACTTACATTGTACTCTGAATATGGTAACGTGGAATTAGCAACACATTTGTCTTCTACTGGTAGCCTCTCTCTGGAAAACTACTGTGGCCCATAGCAGGGAAAAAATAAAACACAAACCTTAAAGTTAATACTTATTTAAAGCAAGAACATAAAGGATTTGGGAAAATATTTCAAGGGGCCCCAGGCATGAATGGGCACAAGGCCTGGAGGAGAGTGAACATCAGGGGAAATTCCAGGTGTGGTAACAAGAAGGGTCCTGCTGTCCTCTGACTTTCTCTTAACACCCACCTTGTTCCTTCCCTCCCCTTTCCCTCCCATCTGTCTTCTTCTGTCTCCCCAACTACTTCCTATAGCTTCCCAGAGCCTCCTCAGTCCTGCCTCAGTTGAACAAAGACAATGTTCCACTAGAATCTGAGTAGTTTATCCAAGAAGGAATCCACCTCAGGCTACTGAGGCTGATGCTGACAGTGCTTTAGGTAGCATCCGTATTTTAATAGGGAATCCTTTAGGGCCTTATCAGGAAAGAGTGAAGGAGGGGCTTATTTCACAAGTTCACAAGCCATTCACATGGCAGGTATCTTCACATGGAGGAAAAAGGATGGGCAAGTCCCAGAATTCTCGAAAGCACTGAAGTGGGACAGCCATCTCCTCCTTCTATTGATCAGGCCCTCATCTGAGATGAGGGTGGGTGTTTCTGCTGCATTTGCCTTCCTTGACATTGTTGTCTGCTTGTGATGCTTCCTGTCACTTTATGGGAAATAGACCATGTCTGCCTTAAAAATAAGAGCAAATGCTTATTGAGCACTTACTATGTTCAGTCAGTTTTCTAAGCCCTTTATGTTTTTTTAACTGATTCAGTTTTTACAACCATCAGAGGTGGGTAATTCTGTGCCCATTTTAAAGATAAGTCATGGAGTCATTGAATAACTTGCCTAAGGCCACAGGGTAAGTAAAAAGCAAAGTTAGGATTTAAACCCAGCTGTCTGGCCCCTGGGCTCAGACTGTAAACCATGTAGACAGTAGACTGTATTCCTAGCAATTGCTATAGAGCCTGAGAAACAATCACTATGTCTGCTTTTCTTGTATATCTCTGTGATGGTTAATTTTATGAGTCAACTTGGCTGGACCATGGTGCCCAGATATTTGGCGAAACATTATTCTGGATGTTCCTGTGAGGGTGTTTTGGATGTGACTTACATTTAAATCAGTGGACTTTGAGTAAAGCAGATTGTTGCCCATAGGGTGTGTGTGTGTGTGTGTGTGTGTGTGTGTGTGTGTGTGTGTGTGTGTGTGTGTGTGTGTTTGTGTATGGAGGGGTGGGGCTCATTCAATTAGATGAAGTCCTGAATAGGACAAAAGGCTGATATTCCTTGAGCCAGAGGGAATTCTCCAGCAGACTGCTTTTGGACTTGATCTACAATGTTGACTGATCCTCATGTTTCAGCAGACTGTCTTCAGACTCAAACTGCAACTCTTTCCTGAGTCTCCATCCTGCTGGCTTCCCCTATCAGATTTTGGACCTAAAAAGCTTCCACAATCACTTAAGCCAATTGCTTATAATACTCTTCTAATACACACACATCCTATTGCTCTGTTTGTCTTGAGAACCCTGCTTAATATAGCCTCCTTTGCCAGCAAGTTCCTCCAGGCTGGGTCCTAGGCCCTCTTTTCTTCTCGGTTTAAGTTTTGCCCATTTTCTAAGCAAATTTCTCCTGCTCTTGGCCTCAGTTGTTACCTATGTGCCAATAACTCTTAAATTCACACTCTAGCTCAGACGTATCTAAGGAGCTCCAGACCCATACATCCAACTGTATACTTGGCGTGTATCCTTGGATATCTGAGGGGCACCTGAATGCAGCCATGAACAAAGGTAAATTCATGATCTTGCAACCCTGATCCTCTTTTAGGGTTCTCTATCTCTGTGAAATGTGTCCGTATCTATCTGAAAGACCAGGAGCCAGTCTTAACAGTTCTCTCCCCCTCAGTTCTGTACTTAATCCATCACCGTGTCCTGCCAATGTCGCTTCAGAAATTTTTCATATCTTATAACCTCTCTCCATCCCCACTGCCACCGCCATACCCAACCTATGGGCATTCCTTATCTTGACTCCAATGGTAACTTATCAAGTGGCCTACCTCTGCATTCCAGCCACAATGATCTTTCTAAAAAATAAAGATGATCTTATCATTCTTTGCCACTATCCATTTGAAACCATTCAATGACTTTCTCTTGTGCTAGGAAGAAGGCCAAATTCTTAGCGTGGCTACATGGTGGTTCCCAAGGCTCTGCACGGTCTCATCCTGCAGCACTTTCCTCCTTGCTCTCTGTACTCCGTTACTCTTACTTTTTTCAGTTCCTCAAAAATGCTTCATCACTGGTCCTTTGCACATACTGTTTTTATTTTTTAAAATGTGGAACATTATGCCCAACTTCTCAACCTTCATATTAGGAATCACTTCGAAGGGGAAATTGTATTCCACACACCCTCTCTCAGTCTGGTCAGAATCTTTTGTTAAACAATCTTATAGTATTAATCTAAATTAACAGGAATAATAGCAGCTAGGATTTATTGAATGCTTATCAAGTTCAAGTGTGAAGCACAGTGCTAAAAATCTTACAGTCATTATATTTAAATAATTGTCTAATTAAAACTACAACACAATCTGAGAAGTAGATAATATTATTATTCTCTCTTATAGACGAGGAACCTGAAAACCTGGGTGGGAAGCTGAGTCCAACTTCAGTAGTGTGATGACTTGCTGGATATGTGGACTGTGTATTTGGAGTGAGCTGGGGGCAAGTCTGTGATTGATCAGAACTGTTAGAGGACTGCCTGGCATATAGAATGTGTTGAATAACCTACTTGTCGATTGAGAGAATGATGAATGTTTGAGTGAGTAATGAACTAGGATACATTTTAATATAGGAACTACCTGGGTATCCCTTTCATTCTCTACCCTAAATTGGTCGCCTATGAGATTATTTTCAAAATTCTAGACAGGGCTTCCCTGGTGGCGCAGTGGTTGAGAGTCCGCCTGCCAATGCAGGGGACACGGGTTCGTGCCCCGGTCCAGGAAGATCCCACATGCCGCGGAGCGGCTGGGCCCGTGAGCCATGGCCGCTGAGCCTGAGCGTCCGGAGCCTGTGCTCCGCAACGGGAGAGGCCACAGCAGTGAGAGGCCCACGTACCACAAAAAAAAAAAAAAAAAAAAAAATTCTAGACAGCTTTTTGTAAATGAGAAAATGGCATTCCCAATACTAGAGATGTTTTAGAGACACCTCCAGTCTTCATTTCGATGACCATCTGCTCCATTTCCAAATAAGGCATGTATTTAGTTTAACTTTGCTCACAGCGAAGGGTGATTTTTTTCGTTGTTGTTGTTCCAGTCCTTTTGAGGCTTCTGAAATAGAGGGAGTCACACATACACAGACACACACTTACAAACATGCACACACGGTGGTAGGTATGTCCACCCTAGCTGATGTAACAAATAAAGCCTAAATTTCCAAGCTTAACATTATAGATGGTTATTTCTTGTTCAACCTAATGAGGCTGTTCCTGTTTGGCCAGAAAGCTTTCTACCTGGTGATCAAGGAGCCCCAGCTCCCTCCATCTCGGAGGGCATCAGGCTTCTCTCATGCAGATGTCAACAGGGGAGAGCAAGCATGGAGCAATCTACCTCTTAAAAATCCTGGCCCCAAAAGGAAACATGTCACTTCCACTTGTATTCCATTACTAGAAACTCATCATCTGATCACACCCAACTCTTAAGGTAGGCAAGGACATGCTGTCTAGTTATAGGCCCAGGAAGAAATTTGAGTAAGTCACCAGCCATCTCTGCCCTACTTCCCATCCCTATAATACAAAGCAGAGAGATGCTATAAGATTAGTGCCCTGGGGTATGGAAGATGGAGCTTAATTTTAATGGTGGACATCTGGAAAGGCCTGCGAAGGAGGGGATTTTGAGTAGATCTTGAAGGATAGGTACATTTTTAATAGAAAGAGATCCTAGGCATAACTAACACTGGTACCAAAAATGATGAGGTCCGAAGCCAGGAGGGAGTAAGGCTGTGAGAAACAAATCTGAGAGTCAAGCAGAAATTATTTCAATAATCTCTTTTTTCTTGGTTTTCCAGAACTCCTCTATAACTAGTTAAATAACAAACAGAATTACCCCCTCCATCATGAGTATCTTAGTCCCTAATGTGAAGATATGAAATAATTAGAGGGTGTGCTGTGTAAGAATTTTAATATCACAGAAAACTTCTGTTTTCAAGACGGTGCTAATTATACAGGATGAGGCCGAACAAAGGGAAGATATACAATTAGTGGAGCATAGCTTATTACAACCAGCTCTGTTTAGAGGCTCTTCTGAACCTAGATATGTAATAAATGTAATAAATCAGGAGTCATGTAGTATTTATGTTTTAGAGGACAACTCTGGAGAGTACAGAAATGCAGGACATGGGCATTTTACATTTAACTGTGGTGATGGTACAGGTAGACTTTTACACTCTAGACTTTTTCCTCTCTAGCGGTAGAGAGGAAAGAGAAGGGTCTTGAGAGGGAGAAGACCTCTGTTCCTCCTTTGGTCTTCCAGTCATTGGCTGGGTGATCATAACCTTTCTGGGCTACTTCTTCCATGGTATGGGGGTAATAATACAAATGAAAGCACTTATCACTGAGGTTGAACTATATTAAGGACCCCGTTTTTATTCTAGATCTATTTCCCTTCCCTTCTTCAACTTTTTCTTAGGCAGGATTTCACTCACCTCAATAAAAATCCTTAAGACTTTAAACACTGTACAAGAATGACTGTAATATCAGATGGATGTACTTCCTCTAAGTCCACCAAACTTCAGTAAAGGCAGTTATAATATCAGTGGCTCTATCTGAGCAGTGTCAGGGATAAAGAAATACCTAAGTTGTCAAATCCCAGGAGGGTTGACTCAGCTCTTTTTTGCTTTCAAAGAAGATAAACTGCATCTCATGCGACTTGTTTTTCACTAAAGCGTTCCTGTTTTGGTTTCAAAAAAGATCTTCAGTGCAAAAGACCACCTCTCTTACATACACATTAAATGGGCTGTGACGAGTCCTGTGAAAATGTGGGCTTTTCCCTAGATTCTGTTGCTGGAATATTAGAAATTGATATGAAAAGCTGAGAGCTTAAAAATTGCACAATATTACATATTATTCAAATGCAAAATGCTGTGGGCTGCTCATCCCAAGTCTCAGCTCAGCTACGAATGGCCTATATAAACAAGTGCACCTCAGTATTGACTGAAAGGATAGAGGCTCTCACCTTCTGAGACAGCGTTAGGATTGCATTATCATATCAATAACCCACATGCCAAGTTCTTGATAAAAATGGTCATAATCCAGAGGCGAGAGATAAAACATGAGAGTTTGATTTGTGTAAACAAAGGCATTGAGAGTCAAGCTACTTAATCTATCTTAAAGCATTGCCAGGAATGTAAATATGAGAATAGCCTCAGAGCCAGAACAGGCAATATAGTTGAGAGAGTAGAGGAACTCTAAAGATTATTTGCCACTTTTTCCTGATTTACTATAATCCAGCCGTATTGTGGGTTGGTTGAAGGCGCTCTGTTCCTTGAAGTCACACAAGTTCCAGGTTAAGGGAGCAACCACATCTTGGACCCTAACACTTGTTAGATTGCCACAAGGAAGAGCAACAACACTTAGATGCTCCAGTGTGGATGTGACACATATCATTTCTAGGCACAACTGATGAGCCAGATCAGATCCTATAGCCCATGGAACCCCAGGGAGACCAAGGCAATGCAATCCTATCACGTACCAGGAAAGGGAAGGGAACGGAACCCTTGACTCTCACACCTCCCATAATCACCCTTTAGGAAGCAAGTTCTAGCTCTCCACTGCCTTAGCATCCCTTTTGCTTTCCATAGTGCTTATCCCAATTCTTAATTGCATTCTTTATTTATTTTCTGTTTTGGTTTTCGTTGTTTTCCTCCATTGAACTATAAGATCCCTAAGAGGAAGGACCATGTCAGCAGGCTAATTCCATGAACCTCAAAATGGTTCATCAACCTAATATAGTTAAATACTGAATCTATTTGTCTTGAATTTGGAGAATCCTTATGGTGATAATGTCAGGTCTCTGTCGAGGCCCTTTTCGGCTGGGTGCTGACGCCTCTCCATCGCTCCTTATCAGGGGATCCTCTCTCCACACAATGGGGGGTGGGGGCAAGGCAAAGATGAACTGGGCATTCCTTCCAATGCTGTTAGCAATTGGGAAACTCTCAACTGAAGCCTCACAGGAATCTCCAAAGGCGGCGAAAACCAACATATCCAATGCACAGTGCTATAAACTTGGTAAATATTGAAAAGAAGAGAGGAATCTGGTGAATGGGCATTTTGGTGAATTTACTTTTGACAAATTACCTTGCAGGGAATTAGCTCAGAGCTACCTCCTTGCCCTCCACTCACAGTTGTGCTTCATTGTCAAAGTGAACCTGGTATTTAGAAGGCACTTAACTGTCCACTTCATGGGCCAGGAAACTGTAGTTTAGAGAGATTAAGTTATTGGCCCAAATCACAGAGGTGATGGTGGGAAAGATAAAAGTATGGTTCAAGTTACCTCTTGTCAGTGTGGTGCTTCATTTCCCGAGCCACACTCCAGGAAGGCTGCAATCATTTTTATAAACTTAGTGTATTATTTAGAGCAAGAAGTTGGTGTATAAAGGAATATTCTGAGTGTTTGTCTTTGCTTTGTATCATTTTAAATAAAGACGTTTTAATGATTAATTGTTATTTTAGACACTTTTTATAACTATACCACCATTTCCTATATGACATACTACTATTTTCAAGCAAAATGAGAAATAATTGAAGTACAATTGCCAGTGGGACAAGGTTATTTCAGCAAAGAAAATTCAAGAATCCATTAGCTATGACCTTGGAGAAATGGGTTTTTAAATAGACATTGTCTCAGGTCACCTAAGGCATACTTTAGTTCCTTAATATTTCATTTTAAAAGAGGCTATCACTAAAATCGGTCAAAGGTTTCATAGACAGTTGTGAATATGAATTTTTTAAAAAAGACACTTTTTTAAGCTATCAGTTTTTTCCTCCTATATCATTCAGGAACAATGCATTTATGGTAAGGTTATTCTATAAATCATAATAGCTAAATATTAATAAAAGAAAAATAAATTTTTTTCTCTACCCATGAGTTCTTAGATGTTGATGTCTGATTTTACAAAATTGCTATTATTTTTCCACAGTGATGGTGGGCTACCTAACTGAGCAGTGTGGCCTTCTCCCACCTGTTGGACCAACCTTGCTTGTTCTTACTCCAGGTGCAGGGCACAGAGAGCATAGTCTCATCCTGTCTGGTGAGGAGATCTGAAGTGTCTCATGCCGGGAGAAGTTGCTGCTTAGCAAACTGCAGGCTCCTAGGTGGATAAGAAGAAGAAAGAACACTTTAGAAACAATGGACGTTAATCAGGCTCTGAGAAATGAAGGCAGAAATGCTGTCATTTAAAAAGAAAACTTTGTATTTAGGCTATAAGCACAATACACAGGATGGCAAGTAAGTAAGCACTGAACAGACACTGATCAAATAAAAAAAAAATAAATGAATGGACAAATAAACATCAGAGCTGGTCCTAGGATTGCAAACCTATATTCCTACAAGACTAGGCAAGTAGGGTAAGAGAGGAAGCAGACTGGGTGTGAGACAGCAGGGAGTGGTAGAGCCATGCTCAACTGGTGAGCACATGTCCCATCTGAAGCGGGCAGCCACAGCTCACGTCTGCCCCACAGACGTGAGCTTCCAATGACGCCGTAAGGAAAAACAGGCTCAAAAAAGCCATGACTTCAGGTTCTCAAGGGAAGACAGAAACACAGATTTTTAGGTGAAACCTTTTGAATTTATATTATAGAATTCAATTAAACAAAACAGAACTTTGTGCAGGTCAAACAGCTAAAGCCAAAGCCCACCTGAGGGTTAGGTTTAGCTCCTGAGTAGCCATGAGATCTAAGATGTAGGGCAACATCTTTAATTTCCAATGATGAAGAAGGGTCCAGAGGGCTGAAGTCACGGTGCAAAGACACTCAGCTAATTAGTGGCAGAGCTGGCCTTTCTAGGCATGAGCCTCGTCCCTTTCATTTATGACTCGTGACCACTCTAAGACTGGCTGAATCTGATCAGACCTGTCTGCATAACAGACTAGAAGCCAATCAGAAGCTGTTTCCAGTTGATCTCATCCTTAGGTCCCAAGCTGTATTTATATAAACCTTCATAATGGGGGGTATAATTTTCTCTTCTCACTATTCATATTATGGAGGGATTTCTGGGTAAAGACAAGTGACTAAAATATGATGGCCCCTCAGCATGGCCAGATGTGAAAAGTGGGAGTGAGGGATACGGGCAGAGGCATGAGTGGGTGCCACTGGGTCCACCTGCTGGTTTTAGTGTCTGCTAAAAGTCTGCTCTGTTTATATGACAGGTGGTATTGTGTGATGGTTAAGTGCATGAGATGGGTTTAAATATTGACGCAGCTGCTTGCTGTGACGTAAGCTAAGTTCCGTGTGCAAAACGGTGATAACAACAGTACCTGAATCACAGAACTGTACTGAGGTTTAAATGAATCAGTGCATAGAAAGTGCTTAGAATGGTACTTACAAGGTAGGCACTCCGTAAGTGCTGCGATTTGTAACAAATGCCAACATTTATTGAATGCCTACTATATGTTAATTTTCTTGCATTTATTATCGATAATCATAGTCAAACCCCACTTTGTCTTATGCTATTACCTTCATTTTAATAATAAGAAAACCATGACCTTGGGAGAGCCAGCTTCTTGTCTAATGTCACTCTGGTATGAGTGGAGCCAAGTGTTTGAACACAGGTCTACTTAGCTTAGATATTTTCTTAACCCACTTCACTAGTGCTTTCTCAGTGTTCCATTGAAGATACTACTCAGATCTTTAAAGGGAGAGATAATCAACTCTGCTCAAACACCAGATACTTATTAAGTCAAATACGAAAGCAAAGAAGCCTCAAAGCAAACAATCAAAACACTGCAACGCTAGGTAAACTTTTGCCTTATGTAAAAATGTATTGTTCTAGAATAGGAGGGTGCCGCATGACCATGAATAAGACAAGAGAGCATGTGGTCCACTTTTAGTCCGCGTCAACCCTCCTTCTTACCCTTTAAAATACTATGGCTCTTAACAGATTATTTGCTTAATGTTGATAAATCAATTTCCACGGAGGTAGCTTTTAGGAAACGTGTACTGAATGTCAACACTGGGAAAATAAGACCTGGAAGGTTTCATTCTAGCATATTTTTTTTTAAAGTCCTTGCTTTTATAGAATTTTCTATACAAAGAAAGAGTAGAATAAGACATAAACATTTATTAAAGTGTATGAAGTATTAATATGAAGCATCTTATATAAAGTATTATTGAGTGAAGAAAAGGAAGGAAGCAAGGAATAAAGGAAATGAGCAGTTACGGGCTGCTAATGTGAGCCGGATCCTATACCAGGTACTGTTATTTATATATTAGTATTCACCAAATGAAAAATAATCAAAGTAGGGCCAAAATACAAATGGAAAATGTCTATACAGCTAACTCAATTTTTCAGGGGCAGATATTTCAGTTTAAACCTTAAATCTTATTTAGGTATAACTCCTTACCTTTACCACTCATTCTGTTTAATTTTTTTAACACAAAATATTTTAAAAGTAATTTTAGCCAAACAAGGGCAGAGAAGGAAGGTGTCTTTTCAATCAAAATCAGTTCTGGGAAAATATAAACTAGGAAACATAGATGCAATTCTTCTCTGCTTTCAGATAAACTTAACATTATCCTAAGAGTTAATGATAGCTATTCTCAGCAATAATATAGAAAATAGGAACGTATTATACCAGACCAGATGAAAAACATAAGCCACTTTCTTTAGTCTGATTTCTAAAGCACAGTTTCAGTATTTAAGCTAGAGTCATCACAACTTTCCAGAATATAAAATGCATCCACATCCAAATGTTGGTTTTAGAATATGAAGCAATATTTCAAAGTCAAATAGAAATGAATTTGTTCATTATCTACTCTTTTGGATAATTGCCATTATTGCTATTTCTCCTTGGGCAGATAATTGAAAATTGACTATACAAACTGTTGTGTTTTTCTGGGAAAATAGCCTAGACTCAAAATTTGTCACCCACATTTTAATCTAAGTTATAATTTTACCAGGCCTAAAAATTATAGTTGCCCTAGTACACTTTCCTATTACACCTCATAAATATTTTTTCTTCTTTTTAGATTCATGTGGCAAAAAGAAATTTTGCTAGTGCCATTTATTCCGAGGAGTCCATTCATTTCGTTTTGCCTCCACACAAGAGTTAGCTATGAAGTACTTTAGTAACAGAATGGGACAAATAAGATAGTGAAATATTTGGACATGAGATGTAGTTCCTCCAGTTTTGCTACAGCCCTCTTAATGGCAACAAAGGAATTTGCAGTGTGAATCTCTAATGTCAGCATCTGGCTACATTTGATCCTGGTTTGTGTATGGTCTGTCTGCAATCAAGGACTTGAATAAAGACCTACAGAGCAAAACAGAAAGCACCATTTATTAGCTTATCAATATAAATTCTGTGATTCTTTAGGAAACCCGGTAGAGGTAACAGCTGATCTACTTTGTTGATGAATTTAGAAGAGAGAACAGAGGGTTTTCATTCTCTAAGTTTCAATGATAATGAGCTTAATTTTCCATTTCTCTTGTCATAGGTAGAGTCCCTGGGAAACAGACTTTGAGACCCTGAGACACACAGGCAGGAAGCTGGTCGGAGCATGTTCTCAGGAGCAACACCTGTTTCGGGATGAGAGAAGGGGGAAGGGGAGGGAGAGATTGAACTGTGATGCAGTCACAGCAGAGGCCTGAGCCTAGCTCACAGGGGGCTCTGGAGTTGGGTGGGCCTGCACGGGGCCACTGTGTGCTGGAGCTCCTCACCTGGGCTTGGGCAGAGCTGGCTTTGCACATCTCTTCCCAACTGCGTGGTCAGTGGCATTATGTTGATACTTTGAAGTTGGAGGCATGTGTGTGAGCTATTTACAGCACAGTAACTGGCTAGCGCTAGAAATCAGAGCTTCTGTCACTCCTCACTCCCAAGTCCACAATCTCTGGACAGCTGGTTGACCAGCAAACCACCACTTAAGAAAGACTGATTTGCACATCTCTGTGCCCAAATCCATGTGATAAGTTCTTAACTGCACAAAGTGCTACTCAGAGGGAATGATATACTATACTCCTAGGTCTTGGATAGCTGTAACTTCTCCAGGCTAGGTTTCTTCTGTTTTACACAGAATATTATTCTAATCCCAGGATTTCTAGTGCTGCTGTGTTGTCAGTGATCTTTATTGTTGCCTTTTTGAAAGAGGCAACCAGCTCTCATGGAAACGGAACCATCCCCATGAGACAGAACGCAGTGATAAAACTGTCAAGGTCCAAGTGACAAAGTTATCAAAGGAGTAAGCTCTGACAGTGATCAAAGAACATCCTGGGTATAATACTTAGAGTATTATAATCAACTGAAATGATTTTATTTAAAAGTACTGCCATTTTCTTTACTTGTAAATATGGTCAGTCCTAACAGTAGAGCGATAATCACTACAGCATGTCTTTGTTTAATGAAATCGTAAAATATTTCTAGAGCCAATTTAGCATGTACACCATAAGGTGGGAGAAGATTTTAAATATATTAACCAAGCCACATAAAGACTTTGGGTTAAAAATCATTCCAGTTTTCTAAAAACTAAATTCCAAAGAAGATGAACTAAGCCAATTTCTGTTTGTAAATACCAATATTTTTCGGAAACTCAGAGAGTTAGTATGAGAGAATTCATCATTAGCTGGGGTGGCAGAAAAATTCAGAGGAAACATTCTGAACAAAGCTACACATCTATCAAAGTTATTTCTTCTTTTGAGTCCTTTACTCCACAGAGAAAGACCATAAGGGGAGATTCAAAATTTGACAGAGACAGATTACACAGAAACTTTTCTCAGCTTTGCCCCTTACATCCTACATCCACGTTAACTCTGGCAATCTAGCAACTGCAAAAACACCATTTAGGCATCCAATTCTGGAAGGAAAAACAACAGCCATCAAAAGGAGTGGAACTTGTCATAATTTTAGCACATGAGGCTAGAATTAGGAAACTCAGTAAGAAAAGTGTGGATGATTCTGCAATTTACTGATTAAAAAGTAATTCAGTGTTGACTATATTCTATCATCTATCACATTTCTGTAACAGGCCTCAAAGCAGATAGGAAGTGAGGTTTCCAACAAATGGCCTTTCATGGCCTAAAATCACTGGGCGCAAACTCTGTCTTATACATCACAACACAGCACAGGGCATGGCACAAGGTAGGAACCTCTTAGGTGAACTGATGAAAGATAGCTTGGGCCACATTTCGATTCTTAAATCAGCTACTTAATTCCTCTCCTATAATATCTATTATTTCACCCAACAAAACGATGTTGGATGTCTTCTATATTGTAGTATTCTAGGAGAAGCTGAAAATATAAAGGAACTGGTATAATTCTTGAGACAGACAAAATTCAGCCAATAAAGTATAGTAATGGAGATATATATTTTTTAACATCTTTATTGGAGTATAATTGCTTTACAATGTTGTGTTAGCTTCTGCTGTAAAACAAAGTGAATCAGCTATATATATACATATTTCCCCATATCCCCTCCCTCTTGTGTCTCCCTCCCACCCTCCCTATCCCACCCCTCTAGGTGGACACAAAGCACCGAGCTGATCTCCCTGTGCTATGCAGCTGCTTCCCACTAGCTATCTATTTACATTTGGTAGTGTATATATGTCCATGCCACTCTCTCACTTCGTCCCAGCTTACCCTTCCCCCTCCCTGTGTCCTCAAGTCCATTCTCTACGTCTGTGTCTTTTTTCCTGTC
>RJWK010031416.1:0-24224 GCA_004363435.1 Platanista minor | reverse complement strand
AAAAAAAAAAAAAAAAAAAAAAAAGCAAAACAGTTTTGCTGTGTATAGCAAATTGCCCCAAATGTGAAACTCGATGTTGAGATAATCATTTGGAAGCAGCATTTCTGTCAGTGAGATCAGAAACCCAAAAGAAAAAACCCCAAACAACCCAAAGCAAACGCTTGGTTTTTACCCTGAGAATACTGCAATTGGGATAGATGCTTACCATCTTTTTTTTTTTTCCATGTGTTTTGTGTCTAGACAGGTGTCCTGACAAAACACAGTGAAATCAGACAGACCAGAATAACTAGTGCTTTATGCTATCCATTTTCAAGTGGAGGATGAAAAAAAAAAAATCAAACATTAAAAAAAGAAAAATTCACATCTGCTCTACCTATTACAGGAACAATTTCCTTTTTTTAATCACTTTTTTTCAAAATTTTTGTTTATTTATTTATTTTTCACAGTAGGTCCTTTGGCAGTGACAGGGGAATGAAGAGGAAAGTATGGATTTGGAAAACCTTTGGGAATTAGTATAGGCAGAAGTTTAGCTTGATTAGATGTGGAGAGAAGGGAGTATGTGACTAGAGTAAATCCCAGAATTGGTTCTGGATTTAAATCTGAAAAATAAAAAATAAAAGACCAAGGCAACCACTCCAGCTAAGCTGGGAAGCTGGGGGGCTGGGAGGGATGAAAAAGACAAACACTACAAGAACGTGAGGCCAAGAAGAGGCATAGATGCCCGGTCTCCACTGGGGTTGAGGCTGGTACTCAATGAGGACCCACCTGGCAGCCTTCAGCAGAGCATCACCCATAAACCACCGATGTGGATTCAGTCGATGCTGGTTTGAACCTTTGTTTATTCCGACCCACACTATGGGCACAAACGCTGTCCAACCGCTAAGGACCTTGGATGACCCACCCATTCCCTACCCGGGGCAGAGGTGGCAGACCAGAGCGGTTTCATACCACGCAAGACTGGGGGGTGGAGCACCCAGGCTCTTGACGGTATAGACGGAGATCTTTTTTTTTTTCTTAATTTTGATTTTACTGAAGTACAGTTGATTTACAATGCTGTGTTAGACTCTGAAGTACAGCAAAGTGACTCAGTTATACACATATATATAATTTTTCATATTCTTTTCCATGATGCCTTATCACACGATACTGAATATAGTTCCCCATGCTGTACAGTAGGACCTTGTTGTTTATGCATCCTATATACAATAGTTTGCATCTGCTAATCCCAACCTCCCAATCCATCCCTCCCCCACCCCACCTCGCTTGGCAACTACAAGTCTGTTCTCTATGTCTGTGAGTCTGTTTCTGTTTCATACATAAGTTCATTTGTGTCATATTTTAGATCCACATGTAAGTGATATCATATGATATTTGTCTTTCTCTGACTTCCTTCACTTAGTATGATCACCTCTAGGTCCATCCATGTTGCTGCAAATGGCATGATTGCATTCTGTTTTATGTCTGAGTAATATTCCATTGTATATATGTATCACATCTTCTTTATCCATTCATCTGTCGATGGACACTTAGGTTGCTTCCATGTCTTGGCTACTGTGAATAGTGCTGCTATGAACATAGGGGTGCACGTATCTTTTCAAATTAGAGTTTTTGTCTTTTCTGGATATATGCCCAGGAGTGGGATTGCTGGATCATATGGCAATTCTATAGTTTTTTAAGGAACCTCCATAGTGTTCTCCATAGTGGCTGTACCAACTTACATCCACACCAAGAGTGTAGGAGGGATGCCTACAAAAACAGATCTTGAATGCAAGAGTCACAGATTATGCAAGACAATTTCTCGGTAGCTTTTGGTGTCTCACTATACTTGAGATATACTTTTGGGCACCCCTCCACTGTAATGGCCTAGGTGAAGTATGCCTTTCTGGAATGGAGTAAGCAACTCAGCCCTTCCTAGGAGCTCCAGGAATATTCTGTAAACTATTTGAAATAAAAAGGTTTTGTTTCTCACTTCTCAGCTACCAGAAACATCCTGCCGTTGGTGAATGGATCTCCATGTTACCTCTGGGCTTTCGGTGACGGTTAAACAGTTAATCTAAAGCGAATGAAGGGAAAAGATGAAAAAAGAGTGATACATACTTAACCGTTTTGGTGACTTTACTTAAAACATTTGTCACGCTTGAGACTAATTAGTAATTACGTAAGAAGTTTATTATGTCGTGCCAAGGAAGCATTACTTTGAGTTTCAGTGCAAATTAAGAGTCTCAAGTAAATAATTGTTTAAGTCAGAATTAATCACTTCATAAATTATGTAGCCACAGGATTATTTTCATGAACTTATGTTCATTAATAAATTTGTCAAGGTCTTCTTTTCTCCAGCATTAAAATGAATAGTTTAAGAACTTACTGAATGTAAACGTAAAATTCACAATGAGTTTAGACGGATTAAAGGGTTTCTTATGCATTGTATTTAAGGACACAGTGTGTTATTTAAAAGCTATATTAATTTTGTGAAAGGCAGATAAACGAGTTCAAAAATATAAAAAAGCAGAGAATTCCATATGCTTAAATTAGGGGAAGAAATTGTAAAATATTTTGGAATTTCAGTATACGTCACGACATTTGAATATTGTGAGATTACGGATATAAAGCCTTCATGGAGTAACAATTACACAGGATAATGGTTTGCAAATCGTCCTATGGCAGAAATACTAAAGAATACTACTGATGATATCAAACCACAGTCAAGACGCTTATGTGAAATCCAAATGATCACTATGATTTCCCTTTGAGCTCTAAGCATGTGAATAATTGGATTTGTATCCATGTCAGAGGATGCATTATTGATAGTTCTTTAAATAGAACACTGCTTTGTACAAAGTCAAGTTGAACGTAGGTGAAATAAATGTAAGATCCATTCCAAGGAATGAGAGGTACTGAATCACTGGACAGCAAAGGGTGTGTATCTTGACGTCTATTAATTGCACATGTGTAGAAGGATGGAAATTTGCTTGGATCACATGCAGGCACAAAGAAAATGCCATCTCTTTATTGCTCCCAAACTGTGAAGTTCTCCTGTATGAGCTCATCATCTGGAAAACATCACCTGTTCTGGAGGTGAACACCACATTTGCTGTGGGTTTCAGGTTTCCTCCCTCTGTGTTCTTTCTCAAGGTGGCTTTTGTGTGAATGTAGGGGGGGAGGAGGAACAGGGGACGCCAGTGTCCCCTTGCTTTCTGCTTTGTAGGGAGCTAGTCTGAGCTCCTAAGGTCTGGACACCACTGGGGAAATGCTGGTCCCAGCGACATTGCCCACATCGACATCTAAGGCTAGAGACTGTTTTCTCAACCTAGTAGGTGCTCTGGGAAGCAACAGCTAACTTCCCCTGCTGACTGGGTCCTTCTTGGCTCTTTCTGGGTCTGCCTAACCCTGAGGTTGGGCTGGGATCCCTCCGCAAACACTGAGTGGGGTGAGTTTGGGGTGCAAGCCCCAGCTGCAGAGCTGAACACAGGAACAGGCAGGTGTCCATATTCTACTCTTTCTTCTACATCTAGGACCTGCTCAATGGATCATCCGTTCTACAGGTAGGATCCTCTCAATCCCTTCTTACTTTTTCTCATGGGCTGAACCTTGTTCCCCCAAAAGACGTGTTGAAGTCTGAATGCCAGGTAACTGAGAATGTGGTCTTATTTGGAAATATACAGAATCTCTGCAGAGGTGATCCAGATGAGGACATTAGGGTGGGTCCTAATCCAATATGACAGGTGCCCTCAGAAAAAGAGGAGAGACCCAGACCCAGAGGAGGAGCCCCACGAAGACAGAGGCAGAGACGGGAGGGAGGCGGCCTCGAGCCCAGGGACGCCCGGAGCCCCCGGATGCTGGGAGAGGCAGGAGGGACCCTCCCCTGGAGCCTCCAGAAGGAACCAACCCTGACGACACCTTGATTTTGCACTTGTGGTCTCCAGGACAGCGAGACAATACATGTCCATGGCTTTAAGACACTCAGTTTGTGGTCCTTTGTTGTGACAGTCCTAGGAAACAAATAAACCTCTATACAGAAATGCAAAAGAGACACTGGCAGGAAAAACAACCTAGATGTTCCCGCACCCCCTGTGAAAGGATCTAGGAAGAATGCTTTTTCTGTATACACTTGGTGATTCCGTTTTCTTCTTCTTTAAACTCCTGGAGCAGAGTTACTGTACGAGGGAGAACCTTATCTTCTATCACTTTGAATCTGGATCACGTAGATAGCTGATCTGCCGTGTAGACGGCGTTTCAGTTGAGGGCCGTGAAGCAAGCACTTAAAAGAGCCGGTGTCTGACTCGCAGACGCAGAAAACCAACGTATGGTTACCAAAAGGGATGAAGGGGCAGGGATAATAAATCAGGAGTTTAGGATTAACGGACAGACACTATGATATAGAAAACAGATAATCGACAAGGACCTACTGTATGTAGAGCACAGGGAACTGTATTCAATATCCAATATATTAAACCGTAATGGAAAAGAATTTGAAATATATATATTTATAATATATAGAAGTACATACTTAGAATACATATAAATATATATTTCTATAACTGAATATATTATATATATAACATATATAACAATCACTTTGCTGTACACCTGAAGCTAACACAATACTGTAAATCAACTAAATTTCAATAAAATAAAATAGTGTGATAAAGCATAATGGAAAAGAATATTAAAAAAAAAAGAATGTCTGTATGTGTATAACGGGGTCACTTTGCTGTACAGCAGAGATAGGCACGGCATTGTAAATCAGCTATAGTTCAATCAAAGACAAAAATAAAACAGACGTGTTTGAAGCGTAGTAGTGCTCCTGGATGCTCTTCAGAATAAAATCAAGGGTCTCCTGCGTCTCACAGTGCACTGCTAATGGACAGTCAGTATGAACTTTCTGTAAGACACAACTCTCTGGGAGAAATGGATTTCACTCCCCACCGTACACCGATTGCTTCCTTGGTTCCAGGAAAGGCTGACTTTTCTAGGCCTCAGTTCTGCACCTGGTAACAGGCTCAAGAGCATCCCTTACCTCCTGTGTCAGGTGGGACATTGAAATAGGTTTACTGTGAAGGTTACCTCCGTGATGGTTAATGATTCGTTTTATCTACAATCGTACATTAGATGCTCGTCTGATGTAAGAGTGTGTGTGTGTGTGTGTGTGTGTGTGAGACACAGAGAGGAGAGGAGAGGGTCTGGGGAGAGTGTAGAAGGGGAAGAGGGGGTGAGACAGAGAGAAGGTGGGAGTAGAAAGGAGAAGGAAGCAGAGCATAAGGAGGACGGGCACAAGCATCCTTTTGTCTGGCAAGAGCAAAGGACAGTGTCTAGATGTTGATGAGAATGAAAATGTATCGAGGGGCTTTGCTCTCTGCACTCTGGATTTTCATTTCTGAATATAATATTTTGGGAAAAATGTGTGTGCTGAGGGGGGAAGTCAAATGGAATGGAGAGAGGATCACTAGCAGAGTAAATATAGGATGACGGCAGAGCTGTAAGTCCGGCTTTTGGGTTCTGTGAGTAGATCTAGAGGAGGCTCTGAATCTCGAGGGATCTTGTGTCCCTTTCACTATTGGCTTGGCTTGTCTCTCTCTGTGATGTACTGATTGTTTCTTTATAATATCACTCCCCCCCCCCCCAAAATATACACGCATACACTTTATTCCCAAAAGAGGGCTTGGCTCAGAGTAAATTCTAAATAATTACTGGTATCTATATTTCAGTCAATGAACGGATATGCTTATTCTTGGTTGAGATGTTAAAGGTTTTCAGACTCAAAATACCCATTATCTTCAATAATTTTTCTCCAGAAGGGCAACCGTAAATTGTTCTCAGTTAGTAGTTTTTCGGCTGATGGAAGCAGCGTAGATCCTGTTATTTTCTGTAGTTTTTCTCTGAGTGATCTCTGTAATTCAGGATGGGGCAGAATCATTTGTGCTCAGCTGATTTTTTTTTGTTTTTTGCAACGACTGGCATCAAACAAGGAACTATGTTTTTATTACCCCAGGGTATATATTAAAATGTGTAACCTGAAATTAAGAAATTACTCTGGAAATTTACAATTCCCCTGGCTCCTTTTTTTTCTTCTCTGAAGACTTTTTTAATGGTTTTAACAAACGTCCTCCAAGTTACTGTCATCTTTCAGTAGTGAAGGAAATGCATTGTTATTATAGGTCTGCATTGATTTGATTTCGGAGTCCGAGCGTTTGTTCCGGCTGAAGGCATTAGGGATGTGTCTGAGAGTGTATTGCGAAACAAATTAAAGCAATTAAAGGGAAGTAAAAAAATCCATAGAGTGGCAAAAACAAAATTATTAAGTGACTAGATAGTCATCAAGTGGTGCGTCTTAAAGTGGAATGGGCTACCTTTTTTTTTTTTTTTTTTAAAGGAGGTCTCGACTCAAGGGAAGAGTGTGGAAGGAGACAAGGTGTGAGGATTCCTTAGGAAGAGTTTCTAGATCTGGAGGAGGCTGTGGAAACCCTACTTCTGTGAGTTAGAGGGTTGACAGCTGAGTACACCAGAGCATGTTTTTGAATAGACAGACCAGAATTTGCTGTTTGGTCCCACTGCATACTTGCTGGTGAGCTCAGGGAAACTTTCCTAGCCTCAAATTCCCTCTACTCTCAGATTAGACAATATAAGTAAAGATCTTAGCCCTGACTGTGGTACACAGCAAGCATCTAATAAATAGCAATCTTATCTGTGATGACTATCTTTTGAGCCCATGCTGTGAGACTCAGAATAACGACCCTCCAAAGGTGTCCAGGCCCTAATCCCCAAAACGTGTGAATGTGTTACCTTATGTGACAAAAGTGACTTTGCAGATGTGATTCAGTTAAAGACCTTGAGGTGGGAAGATGATCCTGGATTATGTGGGTGATCCCCACTGTAAGGTACTTATAAAAGGGAAGCCCCGTGGTAAAGACAAGGGTCCTTGGCAAGAAAACAGTCTCTCCGCTAGACTCTCCAGAAGAAAAAAGCCCTGTTGACACCTTAATTTTAGCCCAGTGAAATCCATGTTAGAGTTCCGACCCCCAGAACTGTGAGATAGTAAATGTGTGTTCTTTTAAGCCACCAAGCATATGGTAATTTGTTACAGCAGCCATAGAAAACCAATACTCGTGCCAAGACAGGGTAAAGGGATTCCCCATCCCAACGAATAATCCACACATCTGCTGTGTCTATTCTTCACTGCATGGATTCACCTGCTTTCCTCTGCCACTCACCTCAATTCTAAAGACAGGTGACCCTTTCTCTGCCTGACTGACTTCACTTAGTATGATCATCTCTAGGTCCACCCATGTTGCCGCAAATGGCATTATTTCAGTCTTTTTTACGGCTGAGTAATATTCCATTGTATATATGCACCACATCTTCTTTATCCATTCCTCTGTTGCTGGACATTTAGATTGCTTTCATGTCTTGGCTATTTTATATGGTGCTGCCATGAACATTGGGGTGCATGTATCATATAATATCACTTATACGTGGAATCTTAAAAAAAGGGTACAAATGAACTTATTTACAAAACAGAAGCCGACTCACAGACTTGGAAAACAAACTTATGGTTACCAAAGGGGAAAGGGGGGGGCTCGGGATAATGAGGAGTTTGGGATTAGCAGATAACACACTACCAGATGTAGAAGAGATAACCAACAGGGACTTACTGTAGAGCACAGGGAACTCCACTCAGTATTATGTAACAACCTAAATTCGAAAAGAATGGATACATGTGTATGTATAACTGATTCACTTTGGTGTACACCGGAAACACAACATTGTAAATCAACTATGTTCCAATATAAGATAAAAATTAAATTAAAAAAAACACAGTTGACCCTTGAACAACACGGGTTTGAACTGTGCAGGTCCTCTTATACCGTGTGTGAATGAAAAATGTCACCTGCCATATCTGTAAACAAAGGATGTTGCAGCCGTCAAGTCATCACATTACAGCCACCCCGACGGTGAGCCCTGAGGGAACTCAGGACGGGAAAACACAGGATCCTGGCCCCAGGTAGCTGAGGTGCAGATCAAAACAATGATTTCAGTGAGCCCAGACTCTTCCCATCTTCCCACGCTACACTTCTTAACTTGAGATGTCGGGCTTTCTTTAATTAACATTAATCTTTTGACATCCTGATTACCTGGTCTTTGTTGCAAAAAATCCTATATATCCAGGCTACTCCCTGACCTCTTTGGAGCTGTCCCTCAGGGCTACCTGAGAGTCCTGCCCCCTAGGCTTGAAGTCCTCAGAAAGTCCACCAAATAATACATAATTCTTAACATTTAACTTGTGTGTTTGTTTTCAGTCGACACATGGATATTTCTCAATAGTTAACTACTACAGTACCCCATGGTCAGGAGTTGGCTGAATCCACAGATATAGTGAAACTACACATATGGGATGGGGAGGCAAGTATAAATTATAGGTGTTGTTCAAGGGTCAAATGTAATTCAACCAAACCATCTAGCTGACTCTGACAAAATAATGGCCCATGCAATGCTTACTGAGTGCTTATGCTACATCCATCATTGCTCTGGGCATTTCAGAGGCAGTCGTTAACTTTATCCCGCAAAGAAACTTCCCCATTTAACAACATTATTATCCCTATTCTACAGCTTGGGAAACTGAGGTGCAGGGAGGTTAAATCAGGAGGCAACACAGCCAGTACCTGGCAGAGGCAGAATTTGACTCCACGAAGCTTCATACCAGAATCAGAGTGCAAACCACCGCATGACACCACCTGCTCTCAAAATCTAAAGATGACCTGGGACTGTAATGTTGATGGTGGTCATACCTATAATATTTGTTGAATTTATTTATAATTATATGGCTCACGACTATAATTATCATCTGTTATCACCCACTTAAACACTGGGACTGCCTTTCTTGGTGCCCAACCCCAGGGGGAAGTGACCTGCTGAGCTAAACTTCAAATTGATGTGAGAGGAGGTGGAAGGTGTGTCTAGGATGATGTAATGTAGCAGGAGAAGGGTGAAGAAATACGGATTCATCTTCCATCTCCAGGTCCAGTGTTTTTTCTACTCCAACACAGCTGAATGCATCAGAGGAGTCCATCTAATATTTTCGTGTTCCTGCTCCATCATTTCGTCAACAAGAAGGGCTCCTGGATGCCGATTCCTGGGTGGAGAACCCCACACTGAAATTCCATGGTTCACACCATTGCCTAATGCTGTATGGTTTAGGATAAACACTTTGTTTCTGTTGCTAGGCAACAAGAGATCTTCATACACATAAAGACAGGTTTAGAACACCTCCCAATTAAGAGGAGCTTCCTGTCATTCTCAGGGGCTTAGAAGGTTTCCAAGAACCGGGGCTAATTCTCTTTCCTTCCTGAACATTATAAACAATCCAAATTGCTTCATGTATTTTGCAATGATATTTTATTGTTTTGCAAGACCACAAAATATTAAACTGATATGGATAATTACTATTATTCAGTGTATACATGTGTGTGTGTGAACATTTTACTATCAGTGAGCTCGCTGTGTTAATAGCTTGATATATATTATCATCTATGTTTTTCGTAGAGCTCTGTCAGCTGAGTATTACATTTTTTCCACTTTACAGATGAGAAAAGTAAAGTTCAGACCACTTAAGGAACAAATAGGACATCCCATAACTATTAAGTGCCCAAGTAGGAACATAAGCTCAAAATTATATAACTCAAAAAAACCCTCAAAAATACCACAAAAAACACAAACAAAAAAATTATATAACTCTTCATCCCATTACATAAGTATTATGCCATAAAAAGTGTCATGATTGCCAGACTATTTTCCATCAAAACTCAGTATGCAGCATTCCTAATGCCAAAAA
The DNA here is from genome assembly GCA_004363435.1 of Platanista minor. Classification (NCBI taxonomy): domain Eukaryota; kingdom Metazoa; phylum Chordata; class Mammalia; order Artiodactyla; family Platanistidae; genus Platanista; species Platanista minor. The sequence goes on along the minus strand of RJWK010031416.1, from coordinate 14,398 downwards.
AAAGTGTTATTTAAAAATCTCCACTGCAAATGAACACGTGGATAATCGCTCCAAATAGAATTAATTTTTTAACTTAATACGCCATGAACCATTTTCACTCTTACTTGCTGTGTTTGTGGTGGGTACTGAATTTTTCTTGTTATTTTGATGCATGATTGAATTAAGAGAAAGAAGGAACTGAACATTTGCTAAGCAATAGGGTTCTTTTATTTACACAGAGTAAAATGCAGTGGGGAAATCTCAGGCCCTTTTAAAGGAAATTAGAGGTTTTTTGGTTTTACCTCTGCTGTGCAGGTTTTCCCATGTCATCCACTGCCAGCAAACACGAGTCAACCACATAGCAGGGATATAAGGCAATTAATTCATCTCATACAAATCCCATTCCTATCTCATGTGAATGTCTCAGTCTCATTTTACTGCAGTGGTTTTGAGGCAATTATCTTAATGGATTTTCATGCGTAGAATACGTTATTTCACAGTATCTTATCTAATTAGTTTTCTCCATTTCTTAAAAAAAAAAAACTAAACAGTCTGTACTTATCAGGTCTCTTTCTGTTGAAAGTGACAGAAACCAAACGGAAAACAGCTTAAGCAAAAACGGAAGCAGATTGCCTTCAGCTGGCTTTCGCTTGATTCAGGCACATCTGGACAGAGCCCCTCAAACAGTATTGTCAGTGCTCTGATTCTTTCTTCATCTCTCAGCTCTCCCTCCTTGCAGGATTTATTTCATTGTGCGTACGGAGTTTCTCTTTGCAGTGGAGAAGATGGCTACTTCCAGCCCTCTTCCACACCGCCCAAGGGAAGAGAGAAGAAAGCATCTTCATTCTGTCTCCTGCCATCATCCATGAAAGAATCCTCTTCCTTATTTGGTCGAGTATAGTGGTTTCCAAAGTTTCATCCTTGAAGCAGCAGCATCAAGATCACATGAGAACGTGTTAGAGATTCTTGGTCCTGCCCTCAACTTAGAGGATCAGAATCTCTGGGGGCTGGGACCCACCAAACTATGTTGTACTTTAAGAAGTCCTCCAGGTCATCCTGACACGCACTAAATTCTGTGAATTGCGGCTCTAATATCTCCAGCATGACGAAAGTCAGAGTGAGATGTTTGACCAAGGCTGGGCCACTGTCTCCTTGGAAGAAGTAAAAGGAAGGAGCACTGAAAGTGGAAGGAAGGATTAGTTCTCCAAGAGAAATGGGAATTCTAGATGGAGAAACACAACAGCATGTGCCTACTTGTGGGTGGAACACGTGACAACTGGAGCCTCAACACACACTCAGGAAAGGCGGCCAGGGAAACCATGCATAGAGACCCATCTTATCTGAAGCGTTCTCTAAGAAAGGGGAGCACAGCCTCATTCTCCAAATGCAATTTATCTTTATTCTGTCCATAGGGAGCAGCTCCCATGTTTATTATATTCCATGGGTGTGCCTAAGGTGTTGTCGGTTTTCCCTTCCGGAGGCTGTAGGGATTTTAACATCCAGTCTCCATTGGTGTGGTTTTGGGTATCTGAAGACTGGGTTCTGTCATGGCCTGAATGGTCCTCCACAAATTCATATGTTGAAGCCTTAACCCCCAGGACCTCAGAATGGAACTATATTTAGAGATGGGGTCTTTAAAGAGGTGATGAAGGTACAATGAGGTCACTAGGGTGGGTCCTGATCCCATAGGACTGGTGTCCTTATAAGAAGAGGAGATCAGGACACAGACACACTCAGAGGGACGACCCTGTGAGGACACAGGGAGAAGACGGCTGTCTACACGCCAAGGCGAGAGGCTTACAAAGGAGATAGATTATAATAAAACAAAGCTACTCAACTTTTTCAAAAAGGCAAATGTGTTACATATCACATGTTGTATTAATGCTTTAACAAGACCAAACTGGTGGTGAGTATAAACAGCAAAGATACCAGCAGTGTCCTGAACTTAATTGGAAAATATTAGGCATTTCTACTGGTGACAAAAATCAGTCACACTCGATGTTATTGTGGTTTGTTGCCCACAGTGAGAATTGATGGAAATGCTAAATTGCAGTTAGCATTACTGGTCCTTTGTGAATTTTGCTGAATGTAGACTCCATCCTTGTAGGGTCTGTCTGGTTCCTAGCACTGTTTTCTGTTTCTGTAGTCTTAGCCTCTCCTCACTCCTTGATCCCACATCTTAAGTTAAAGGCCATTTCCCTTGACCTGCTGTGGACCATCCAGCCTCAGGGTCCATCCCAGGGGGAGTGCTACTGTGAAAAGTCAAGTACAAAGAATGGATGTTGTTATGCTCCTTGAAAACTTGTAAGTGGAGATCCTAACCCACACTACCTCAGGGTGATCTTACTTGATCTTATTTGAAAATAGGGTCTTTGAAGATATAATTGGCAAAGAGAAGATCATTAGGATGGGTCCTGATGCAATATGCTTGGCATCCTTAGAAAAGGGGACATTTGAAACTATGCATGCACAGCACACGGGGAGGACACACAAGAAGACAGAGATTGGGGTCATGTGTCTACAAGCCAAGGAACAGAAAGGACTGCCATCAAACCACCAGAAGCCAGAAGAGAGGCATGGAACAGATTTTTCCCCACTGCCCTCGGAAGGAACCAAACCTGCCGACACCTTGATCTCAGCCTTTTGACCTCCAGAACTGTTAGACCATAAATATACGTTATTTAACCCAATTTGGGGTACTCTGTTACAGCAACCCTAGAAAACTAGTACAGATGTCCTTGTTTTTGAATAGAAAATTTAAAGGATGGAGAGAGAGTAAATGGGGAAATCTGAGAGAAGCAGAGCCTGCTGGGTAATCTCAGGGTGATCTTAGATTGCAAAAATTCTCATATGTTCATGCATAATTGGCTCACAGTATTCATAAATACTCTTTCTTTCTCTCTCGCTCTCTCCTTCCTTCCTTCCTTCTTCCTTTCCCACTCTCTCCTTGTCATTTCTTACAAAGCCACTGTCTTCTATAATTTTCTCCAAGGGGAATAAAAATAGGTGGTCATCAAGCACCACCTAAAAATGACAAACTCTGCATAAAAATTCATTTATGATACAAATGCTATTTATACAATTGTGATGGTTAATTTTATGTGTCACTTGGCCAGCCCATGGTAGCCAGATATTTGGTCAAACACTAGTCTATAAATGTCTCTGTGAAGGTATTTTTTTCAGATGAGATTAACATTTAAATCAGTACACATCGAGTAAGGCAGATTGCCCACCATAGAGTGGGTGGGCCTCATCCAGTCAGTTAAAGGCCTTCGTGCAAAGACTAACCACTGGCCTGAGCAAGGGGGATTTCTACCTCTAGATGGCCTTTGGCCTCAAGCTTGCAACATCAACTCTTCTCAGGATTTGCAGCCTACTGGTCTACCCTGCAGATTTAGGACTTGACAGTCCCCACAGTCACGTGAGCCAATTCCTTAAAAATCTCTTTCTCTCCGTCTACTTTTCTGTTTCTGTCTCTGTCTGCCTCTCTCTCTACCTAATGTTATACCCTATTGGTTCCATTCTCTCTGGAGAACCCTGACTAATACTACATTTCCCTTATTAACCTACAATTTCCATATTTCCCAAAGCATCAGGCAGCACATTTAAGCTTTTCTGGACAATTCTGCATTATAAGGTTTTGTGTGGACCATGAGGCATGGGATGACAGTGCAGGAATCTAATTCCAACTCCAGTGGGGAGAATACCTCTTAATGGTAACATTTGACAGAAGAGGGAATTATGTAGGGTTTAAACAATGAACCTTGCACAGTTCACTTGGGAAAGTGTTTCACTCTGTTCTTGTGCATTCCTGAAGTTTAATTCCACTGCTCATTAAACAAGACTTTATGCTTTTTCTATCCATGTCGCCGTGAAGCAATTTTTTAAGCTACGAACGCATCTGCTCTGTCAATGCACTTTTAAAGATGGAAATGAAGACAAATGGGCAATTCTGCATAAAAGTTCTTACCTTGGTGGTAGTGGACTTGATGTATGTCGTTAAGAGAATCTGCTGCTAACTTTCCTTATCTGTGTGGGGAACAGGAAAATGCAACCTTTTCAGGATAATTCAGCCCTTAGCAGCTTTGTCAAATAAGTGAGTGGGTCTTGGTGCCCTTACTTTTTTTTGTTGTTTTTTTCACGTTTCCTCACAGGTCACAGGTGTGAGCCTCTTTCTCATTCTTAGCTAAATCACATGGGATTCTTGCTATTGTCCGCCTTTCGCAGTTAGGTAGAGTCCAACCACAAATGGAATAGTTTTTGGCTATAAGGCCCTGGGCAAAGTACTTAATTTTAGCCTTTAAAATGATGGAAGACAGCAGCAAAGGAGGGTGTGTTGTCTTAATGTGACTTTAAGATTCTACGGGATTAAAATGAGCTGTACAGAGACATGGTGTTCACTGCCTCAGGACACCCTGTCTGCCTTCTCTGATAAGTGAGACTCAGTTGCCATTTCCATTGAGGTTGGATTGGCCCACTTGGATCTTTTCCAGATACTTTTAATGAATCCCACTCTCATTCCCCGAATATAAAGAATCATCTCCCTATTCCAAGAAAGACATCATCAAGGGAAGGAGATTTACCTGTAGGGAAGGTTGTCTGCTCACTGGCCCTGCTCTGAGTTACACTTTTACCTGTGGGCTATGTCATCTTCCTGCAGACTACCTGTCCACCAATGCTATGATACTCTAAGCCCTGGGGGAAAAGAAACAAAACAAAACTATTTCTCTTGGATCTTCTTAATCTAGGTGGGAGTAGCCAGAATTCCCCCCCCCCCCCCCCCAAAGCTTTTCACTGCATAAGGGAACCCCAAATGTAGATAAATTTTTTTTTTCTTTTTTGTGGTACGTGGGCCTCTTACTGTTGTGGCCTCTCCCGACGCGGAGCACAGGCTCCAGACGCGCAGGCCCAGCGGCCATGGCTCACGGGCCCAGCCATTCCGCGGCATGTGGGATCTTCCCGGACCGGGGCACGAACCCGTGTCCCCTGCATCGGCAGGCGGACTCTCGACCACTGCGCCACCAGGGAAGCCCAAAAATTTTAATTGCATGATGTGTAAAAACATATTTACTGCTTTTCTTTGTCCCATTTCCCACAAATTTCTTATGCAATGTGCACTTAGATGACAGCCAGTCTGACTCAAGGAAAGGTGGTAATGATTTTAACTCCAGGAAAGAAAAACATACAAGAAGATCACACATTTATAACATCTTCATGTGCAGAACTGGATATTAACCAGTTAACACAACACCTTAAGTCCTTTTGAAATGACATGGAGTACAGGAGCTAAATTCATTCCCTAAAAATAAATCCAGCATTTAGTTCCCCTTCATTTCAGTTAAAATAATATTATGAAGGGAGTTACCTAGAATATAAGTATGTATGTTTTTTCCTATGTTATTTATTGAGTTCCTACTGTACGATATAAATATGTATATTCTTTCCCTATAACTTGTTGTTTATTGAGAATTAAGCCCCATTAAATCCTAAAAATAAATCCTACTGTGGCTTAAAGCTGGATTGTTCAATGATCTAGGATGCACGTTTATTAAGAACAATTTGTCTTCATGCTTCAGTAGATAGGTTGCAATTGTTAAGATAAGCTCCCTGAGGCTCCTGGAACATATACATATACAATGCACCGAATTTGATGAAATGCATCGTATTCTTCTGAACAGAGAGGGAAGGAGGAGAAGGCACTCTTGGAGTGGGTGTGACCCCTGCACTGCTTTTTGATGGTCCCCCAAGGCCTGTCCAACATCTGCCCCCTCACACACCTATGTTGACCTGGTCTTGACATTGTGTTGGTAGTAATCTCCTCTACCAGGCAGATTATATGGGAACTCTTCATACAATTGACTCATTTTTCCCTGTAAATCTAAATCTGTTCTAAAAAATAAATCTAATAATTTTTTCAGAGGATAGCTGCAAAAAGAGAAATGAACTTCGACTTCACCTGTTTTATACAAATGGACTCAAAAGGGATGGTGGAATTTACCGTAAAATGTAAAACTATAAAACTTTTAGGAAACAAGAAAATCTTCAGGATCTAGGGCTAGGCAAAGAGTTCTTAGACTTGACACCAAAAGCATGACCCATAAAAGAATAAATTGATAAATTGGAAGTCATCAAAATGAAAAATTTTTGCTTGCAAAGGACCATACTAACAGAATAAAAAGAAAGGCTAGAGACTGGGAGAAATATTTGCAAACCACAAATCCAACAAAGTACTAGTACCTAGAGAACATAAAGAATTCTCAAAGCCAAGCAGTAAAAACCCAAACGATGCAATTAGAAAATAGGCAAAAGACATGAACAGACATTTCACTGAGCAAGGTAAACAGATGGCAGATTAAGGGCACAGAAAGATACTCAACATCACGATAATTAGGAAAATGCCCGTTAAAACTGCAATGAGATACACCTGTCGGAATGGCTAAAATTTTAAATAGTGATAACACCAAATGCTGGTGAGGATGCAGAGAAATTGTATTGCTTTTCCACTGCTGTGAAGTGGTGTGGGCTTTCAGGAAAAGAGTTTGGCCATTTCTCATAAAACATGCAATGATCAGCAACTGCACTCTTGTGTATTTGTCACAGAAAAATGAAAACTGATGTTCCTGCAACAACTTGAATACAAATATTCACAGAAGTCTTCTTTATAATAGTCAGAACCCGAGACAGCTCCGATGTCCTTCAAGAGGTGAATGGTTAAACAGACCGTGGTCTGTCCACACCATGGAATCCTGCTCAGCAATAAAGGAACAGACGATTGATCCACAGGACAACGAGGGCGTCTCTCCAGGGGATTATGCTGAATGGAAAAAAGCCAATCACGAAAGGCTTCACACTGCATGATTCTATTCACATTTTTTTTTTTTTTTTGCGGCACGCGGGCCTCTCACTGTCGTGGCCTCTCCCGTTGCGGAGCACAGGCTCCGGACGCGCAGGCTCAGCGGCCACGGCTCACGGGCCCAGCCGCTCCGCGGCACGTGGGATCCTCCCGGACCGGGGCATGAACCCGTGTCTCCTGCATCGGCAGGTGGACTCTCAACCACTGCGCCACCAGGGAAGCCCTCACATACATTCTTGAAATGACAAAATGATGGAACAGGAGAACAGACGAGTGATTACCTGGGATAAACGATGGAGGAGGGCAGGGAGAGGTGGGTGTGGCTGTAAAAGGGTGGCTCAGGGATCCTGGTGGCGCAATCTTCTGCTTCTTGCCTGTATTAACGTCAGTATCTTGGTTGTGATATTTTTCTGTGCCACGACCGGGGGATCTGGGGTAAAGTGTACACAAGATCTCTCTGTATTATTATTTTTTTAAGTTGAAGTATTAGTTGATTTACAGCATTGTGTGCTTTTCTGCTGTACAGCAAAGTGATTCACTTATACACATATATACATTCTTTTTTATATAAATTCTTTTCCATGACGGTTTATCACAGGATACTAAATATAGTTCCCTGTTCTGTACAGTAGGACCTTGGTGCTCATCCGTCCTATATATAATAGTTTGCATCGGTTAACCCCAAACTCCCAATCCATCTCCCTCCAAGCCCCTCCCCCTTGGCAACCACAAGTCTGTTCTCTCTCTCTGTGAGTCTGTTTCTGTTTCGTAGACAGATTCATTTGCGCCACTATTTTAGATTCCACATGTAAGTGATATCGTACGGGATCTTTCTCTCTGTATTATTTCTTATCATTGAGTAGGACTATGAGTATCTCAAGACAAACTGTCTAATTAAAAATATAAAAATTTGACAGCTTTTTTTTTTTCTAAATCTACATAAGGATTGGAACATAAAGTTGAAGTAGAACAAAAGGAAAGGGAGATGGAAAATACGAGAGAAAAAAGTCTTAGAGAATCGGTCCAGGTGGCCCCTCACTTCCTAATCGGAGGCCCAAAAAAGACAACAGAGAAGATACAAGGAGATGAAAATTGTCTGGATGCCAGGGCTGGGGAAGCCATGCAGAACGCAGCTCACAGCCAGAGTCCAAGAAAGGGTGCAAACTGGAGATGCCGGGTTCCTTGGAGAAGGGTGGCATTCCTGGATGGCATTACTCCCCACCCACCTGTGCAGCCAGGGGACCCCCTTCCCCATCCCAAAGAAGACAGGAGATGTGCTCTCTGCAGAAGGTGAACCAGAGGCTCTCTGGGTGGACAGGAGGCTCCTTACTGAGAAAGTGGGGAGCCGGAGAAAGTCTGCACATGGTGTCACGAGACCCCAGACCCCTGCCTGGTGCACTCACAGCACATGCACCAAGGGGAGGGCGTGGGGTCGCCAACAGGAGGGGCCCCCATCCACGAGCCCCTCCCCAAACACGCATTTACATTCTTCGGTTTTTAACTGTGTTAAAGTATAATCGACGCATGGTGATGTGCACACATCGCGTGTGTGAGGCTGGATGGATTGTCACTAACTCAACACACCAGCATCCCAGAAGCCCCTCATCCCCTGCCGGCTGCACCCCATTTCGAAGACAACTACTGGGCTGACGTCTGGAGACACAGGTTCCTTTGCCTGTTTCTACGGTTCGGCGAGTGGCATCACGCGCGTGCGCTGCTTGTGTTGAACAGCACATCTGTGAGGACTGCCTGTGGGAACGTGTGTACAGATCACTCACTCTCCCTGCAACATGGTATCCGCTGTGGAATATACGGCCTCTGATGCAGGCAGCAGAGCGAAATTTCAAAGTGAGACTAACATGAGTATCTTCAGAGAGACAAGGGCAGGTCCACAAAGGAAACAACGAATGAAATTCAGGGAAGAGTTTCGAAGGAGCTCTTAGAAATTAAACGTGTGGGAGCACACATTTTAAAATTAAATAGGATGATGGGAAGACAAAGTTGAGGAAAACTTCCAGAGAGTTAAGGCAGAAGGGCAAAAGGGAAGAAAACACAAGAAAATCAGAGAGTCGATCCACGATGTCCAACGTCTGAATAACAGGAATTCAGGGAGACCAGAGAAACCGAAGGGCAGAAAACTATGCAAAACACAACAAAAGAGAACATTCCAGAACTGAATACATTAGCTTCCCTATTGAGAGGCTTCGGGAAGGGCCAAATGAATGAAAAAGACCCCAAACTGAGACAAATCGATGCCATAAACGCTTGCCATGGGGCCAATCACGGGGCCATCACAGAGCACACGAAGTCGGGAGGCCGGTGGCATCCACCTTCTACACAGCAACCCAGAAGCTGGACGACGCCCCAGTACAGAGGGCAAACGTACATCCCACCTGGAGTTCAACCCCAGCCAAGTCATCATCAAGGATGAGTGGAAAACATGCATTTTAAAGGGTATGTAGGAGATATGGGGATGTATGTATGTACATGTATAACTGATTCACTTTGTGGTACAGCAGAAACTAACACACCATTGTAAAGCAATTATACTCCAATAAAGATGTTAAAAAAATAAAAAGGGTATGTAAAATACAATATTTCTGGACACTGAGGTCTCAAAAGTTCTGCCTCCCCATATACACAGTTACGAAGAAGCGTTCTCCCCAACCCCCGCCCTGAGAATGCACTCGGCTACGTGAGGGCACAAGCCGGGGAGGGAGAGGCATGGGGACCCCAGAGCCCGGGATGCACCCAGGACCGACTGAGGAGACCAGGGCAGCGCCAGGTAAGCACCCGGGGCTCCAGGGCTGTCGTCCATTTAAGTTGGAGGATTACCTGATGTGTTTGAATGATAACAACAACAACTAAGCAAACAAAAAGTCGGGCAATTCCTGGGGGAAAATTGCATAAGAAAACCATGTGACGGCTGTGAGCGCATCCACCCACCCGGAGCAAAACAAATGCAGGATATTGATTTAACCCAAAAGTGTGATGTAACCACGGGGCAAGACATGAAGCCAGTGGGTGTGCGTGAAGCAGTGGGACATAAAAAGCTACACCCTGATCCTATAAAGATGACCTCAGCAGACAATGCTTAACACCCAAGTGGCCAGCATCATTAGTTCTGTCCTTGAGACCAAGAAGGACACACATCTGAAAAGACTAAAAAAGAGTTACTGCAGGGGAGGGGACCAGGGTAGGACAGGGCACAAGATCTTTGTTCCAAGCTTGATTCTGAATTTTTAAGCCCTACACATGTTACTGTGTTAAATAAGTCCAGAAAAAGTCTCTATTCACAATTCAATAAAATAAGATATCACCAATAACCAATACAACTCAAGAAAATAAGATGTAACCAAATGTCCCTTCGCCTGGACATTTTAAAGCTCTCTCTGAAGCAACATCTGGATCAAAGAAGAAATCAAAACCCACATTTGGAATAGCCAGACAGACTAAAAACAGTACATCGGAGCTAATATTCCTCAGAGGAGGATTCATAGTCTTAAAGATTTAGGTTAATACACAAGAAGCAATGAACACAATTATACTAAATATCCCTCCAATTCTGATACCAATTCCAATGTCTGTGCTTTTGTAACACAAGACCACACCATTCTCCAACACCAGCTAGGGGTCCTGCAATCCAGTTCCAGCTCTCTCTCTACGTGGAGGGAACATCAGGTTAAGCGTTCAATCCCACGAGATGCCCCCTGACCCCCGACCCCAATGGCAAGTCCAGCTTGTCACCTGCGCTTCTGTCCCGCCGGCTGCAGACTGGAGGTTCCCACGACCCCCTCGTCAGGTTCGGTTAATCTGTGAGCACGGCTCACAGAACTCAGAGAAACCTGCTACCCACGAGATGACGCGTTTCTCATCAAGGCAGGTAACTCAGGAAACAGCCGGAAGGAAGACGCGCACAGGGCAAGGCCTGGGCTGTGAAAGACAAGGCAACGGGGTCCAAATGGAGTCTTTTACGCGAAGCCCCACGTCACCAAACTTAGACGTAACCGCGGTCTCGGCTCGCCCAGCAATGGGGTCTCCAAGGCGACCACCAGCCCCAGCCTGGGAGGCCCTGTCTGCCCTCAAGGACGGCGCGCTCGCCATGTGACCAACCCGCTTTTCCGCCCACCCCTTCTGCCTCTCAAGGTCCTTCGTGGTGCTCAGCTCGTCCGCTCCTTGGCCGCCTAACTGCGAGTCGCCCACCTCGCAAGCGGAAAACACGCCCATCGTGCTCATCCACCAGGAAGGAACCCCTCGGCACCCTCGCGCGGGGCGTTGAACGGAGGCCTCATGAGCCGCGCAGGGCTGATTCAGCCACTGGCCGCTGGGGACGGCACTCACTCCGCAGGCCCTCTGCCCTGAGGGAACCGAAAACCTTCCAGCCCCCTAATCACTTCTGATCATCAGCCCCCATCCTTATGGGACCACGGGGCTTTCCAAGAGTCACCTCTGGGGCAGAAAGACATCCTCCGCCCACTGGTCACGCAGGAAGTTCCAAGGGTGTTAGGAGCTCCGGGCCAGGCATGGGGACAGAGACCAAATCCGCATTCCTTAGGATAAATCACGACATCACCATCCCACGCAAGAGGTTACAATAGGACTAAAGGATCCCGGGCGGTTCTTTTTGATCCTCCTGCCCATGAGCCGAGCCTGCCCAAGAGCGGGGCTTACCTTCCAGTCCCCGGGGGCGTCGGGGTGCAAGCTGGGGGGGGGGGCCGGGCCGAGGGAATCTGGTGCTTCTCCACCTGGACTGGGTGTGGCCAGGATCCGTCCCTCCCGGTCTGCGTGGCCGACCTGACCTGGGTGATGACACAGGTGACACTGGAAGCGCCGGGACTTCCTCCTGGCTCTCTCTGGACCACCTGCCGGGGACCCCTTGGTCTGCCAAGGACTCCAGACCGTGATGAGCCGCTGTCACCTGCGGCCACACCGGCAGCGACTGGCCAGGCAGGGAGGGGTCACCTTGACTGTGGGCCCTGCGGCTCCCCCAGGCGAGCCAGGGCCAAATCTGCCTGCGGCCTTGGGAGGTGCCCAGCCGGAACCGCCCAGCGAGCTGCCCCGGGACCCTCAGAAAGGGCGGGAGACAGTCACTGTTTCTGGGCTGAGCGTCTGCGTTCTGCAGCGGTGGGTTCTGGGCCTGGAGAGACTGGGAAACCTGCTCACGTGCGGAGCTGCTCGAAAGCCGCCGCCCGAGGCCTGCGATTCGGCACTTCAACAAGACCCAGGTGATGCCGAGATCCACGTGAAGCCTCACGTGGTCCGCGAGGACCAGGAGCATCCGGCCCCGCCCCCGGGAGAGGCGGCCGCGCGCGTGCGCGCACGCCCCTTACACGCCCGCGTCAGGGCAGCCTGCGGGCAGCACGGCCGAGGGCAGCTGGCGGCCGGAGACAACCTGAACGCCAGGCCGGACGCGGCGGATGCACGGTGGACTCCAGAAGCTTCTGTGAGCCGGAGCGTCCCGGTGAGTGCTGGTTCCGCTTCATTCAGAGCTGGCTCCCAGGACCCCGGAAGGGTCTGTGAGTTCTGGTTGCGTTTTACGCAGAGTTTGCTCGGCGGACTCCGGAAGGGTCTGCGAGTTCTGGTTGCGTTTTACGCAGAGTTTGCTCGGCGGACTCCGGAAGGGTCTGCGAGTTCTGGTTGCGTTTTACGCAGAGTTTGCTCGGCGGACTCCGGAAGGGTCTGCGAGTTCTGGTTGCGTTTTACGCGGAGTTTGCTCGGCGGACTCTAGAAGGGTCTGCGAGTTCTAGTTCCGTTTTACGCAGAGTTTGCTCCGCGGACTCCGGAAGGTTCCGGGAGCCTCAAGGTTTAAGAGCAAAGGCAGAAACGCCCTGTCCTGGGGTCAAGGCCGGCGGGCAGGCTCTCAGGAGGCGCGGGGGGAGGGGGAGACGCCGTCAGGACCGCTGGCGGCATCACAGCCCAGAGGCGGGCCCACGCATCCTTGGGCGGCCGGGCGAGCGGGGCCTGGGCGGGAGGACGGGCCCTGGACGGGGCTGGCGCTGGGTTCCGGCTGTGCGGGGGGCGGGCTGGGGGGTGGAGCCGTCCGGGGGCAGCAGGGGGTCACATCCGGGGGCCGGAGACTAGGAAACGAGGGCGCCGTGCCCCCCCCCCCCCCAGCCCTGGGCCTCCTGCTCGCCACAGCGCTGGCCTTTGGATGACCTGGGGCAGCCGGGAATTTCGGACTGCTGGACACCGTTTCAGGGTGCAGCCGTCTCCAGGGCAGGTGCTGATCCAGCCTGGAGGGTCTGGGGGGCGCGGGGGGGGGGTCCTGGGGAAGGCGCTCATCTGCTCCCCGATGGAGACCGCAGAGCAGGCTTTTAGCACCGACGTAGATTCGTTTTAGGAGAGTCTTCCAAACATGAGTGGAAGACGGCCTCCTTGTGTGACCCGCCCAGAATTGGCCACTTAGCTGTTTGCTGTTAAAGGCTGAGAGCTAGCCCTGCAGCCACCTGGGCTCTGCAGGCCCAACTTCTTGGGTGGGGGCTGGGTCCTTGCGGTGGAGCAGGGGCTGCGCACAGGTGGCCTGGCTCAGCATCCCTGCTCCCCAGACGGCATACGTACAGCTGAGTCACTCAGCTACGGGGGCGTGTCTGAGTTAGCTGGGCCGCTGGGCAAATAGCACGCACCAGGCGTCTGAAACAACAGCTGTTTATTTTCTCCCAGTCCTGGAGGCTGGAAGCTGAGATCTAGGTGTCGGCAGGGCTGGTTCCTCCTGAGGCCTCTGTCCTTGCTGTGTCGACGGCTGTCTCCTCCCTGTGTCGTCACGTGGTCGTCCCTCTGTGTGTGTCTGGGTCCTAATCTCTTGTCATAAGGACACCAGTCCTAGGGTATCAAGACCCACTGTAATGACCTCATTTTACCTTAATCACCTCTTTAAAGTCCCTTTAAATACAGCCCCATTCTGAGGTCCTGGGGGTTAGGGCTTCAACATGTAAAATTTGGGGTGGACACAGTTCAGCCCGTACCACTGCTGTTTAACTAGGGTTGCCAGATTTAGCAAATAAAAACACATGACGCCCAGTTAAAACTGAATTTCAGATAACTACCACATTTTCTGTAGTTCCCCTGAAATTCAGATTTAGCTAAGCGTTCTGTGTTTTATCTGGCAACCTTGTGCTTAACAAACCACTCCAAACTCGGTGGCTTAAAATCACAAGTACTAACTATTGCTCACAGGTCTACAGGTCAATGGTTTGGGGTCAGCTGGCTGTAGGTGGGTCTTGGGTGACCTTGGATGGCCTTGGCCAGGACAGCTGGCCTCTCCTCCACGGGGTCTGTCATCCACCAGCAGGTTGGTTCAGGTTTGTGAGCCAAGAGTAGGTGACCACTGCAGGGCCCTTGGGCCTGGCCTCAGAATTGGCACACGGAAACTTCAGCCACGTTTTGTGAGTCAGATGAAGTCACAGCCCAGGCTCCAGGGGTGGGGAGGTGGACCCTGCATCCTCACGGGAGGTTGAGTAGATGGAGTCTTTAGGGCGTAACAGGGAGGAATAAGGATCGGGGGACACTTTTGTCATCAATCTACCCTAGCAGCCTTCGAGCTTCCCAAACTGAGGCCCTGATGACTGC
>RJWK010031415.1:0-24223 GCA_004363435.1 Platanista minor | reverse complement strand
CAGCGGCCATGGCTCACGGGTCTAGCCGCTCTGCGGCACGTGGGATATTCCCGGACCGGGGCACGGACCCGCGTCCCCTGCATCGGCAGGCGGACTCTCAACCACTGCGCCACCAGGGAAGCCCGTATACAGTATATTTATAGCGCGTGCGTACACACGCACACACACACACACACACACACACACACACACATACAGTAGAGGGTAGACATTGTTCTTATGTATAAAGTTTTCCCACCTAAATATTACATCGTAATAGCTGACCCAAGATGATGTGATGTGTTCATCCTAACATTTTCTGTACTACCTGGCACAGCCCCAGATTGGACATAATTCTGTCTGAGAGACTTTACTGGAGCAACACTTCACTATTTTAAATTATTTATTCCTGATACAGGGAATAATGTGTTCTATTTATTTTATGCTCTCAAAATCCACAAGTACCCACTTCCTCTTGTAACGAGTCACATACATTTCTTATTTAATTTTTACCACAATTCTATGAGATTTTTGTATGAGAGGCATCTTATTTTTCTATCCATTTATCTATTCTTCTTGATTAATAAATCCCAGGCAATATGCTCACATATTTTTCACCCTTTCAAAGATAGAAGTGGTTAATAAGATGAAGCAGAAGTTAGAGGGACATGCAGGAAAGTACTTTATGACTATCTAAACATTCACCTTCCTGCTGCTAACTAGACGGAACTCTGGAAAGCCATTTGAGGATTATGAGACAAAGGTCAAGAGCATATCACAGACTTGGCCTTGCCAGCCTTGAGCAGCTGAACCCACATCATCAATCTCCTACTTCCATACTTAGTATTTATTGGATGAGGATATCACACTTCATGTATTTAAGCCTGTCTAGTCAGATTGCCTTCATGAGAGCCAAACACAACTCCTAGCCGATTCAGCAAAGTCATTCTCACAGAGGTTGCAGAAATGACCCAAGGACACATGGATAACAAGTGAACTACAGTCTGCTTATTACCTCATGCTCATGTTATTACAGTATATGACATTGCACGTGTTCTGGGATTTGTGTTATCTCTCAGTGCTCTGCAGTTTGTTTAAAGCGCGTGAAATGTGCCACATAGTAAGCTGAGACTGAATTAGACAAGGGGGCAAGAATATGCACTGGTTAAAAAATTTCTCATTTTCAACCCTAGTCCCAACCTTTGCACTTGTCTTAAACAGAGGATATATTTTTAAAAAAAATTTATTGGAGTATAGTTCCTTTACAATGATGTGTTATTTTCTGCTGTACAGCAAAGTGAATCAGTAATACGTATACATATATCCCCTCTTTTTTAGATTTCCTTCCCATTTAGGTCACCACAAAGCATTTAGTAGAGTTCCTTGGGCTATACAGCAGGCTCTCATTAGTTATCTATTTTATACATAGAAGTGTATATGTCAATCCCAGTCTCCCAATTTATCCAAACAGGATGTTTTTAATCAGTGGATCATCATGTTACAAATTCCATTAAAAGGCTGACATTTGCCTGTGTAAGGACACCTTTACTGATGTGCATAACTAATATAGGAATATCCCCAACTGGAACAGTTTTCATGAAAAATAAAAAGAAGGAAAGGAAAGGAAAGGAAGAAAAAGAGAGAAAAGAAAGAGAAGAAAAAAGGAGAATGAATCCGCTCTGCTTTACGTGTGATATGTCTCCCTTTTTTCATACTGATTCTTGAAGCATGGAATTGCTTCTATTGAAAGTAAAAAGCTCCTTTACTTATCTCCGTTTTGAATATTTAGACAGTAATTTCAGTATGAAAGTGTACCAAGAAAGTTTTACTTTTTTCTTACTTTGTTTCATTTTTTTCTACTCATGGTCTGAGGGCCGCATGATTTTATGCACAGTCTGCAAGCCAAATGCTAAGTATTAAGGCAGAAGTTATCAGAGAGAACCAGTAAATTAATCTTTTTTTTTCCCCACTGATACGTCTTCAACTGGAGAATCCTCTTTGTTTCAATTGGAAGATCTTTCTTTTAATAAGAGCGCTCTGACCTGTGTAAACTGCCTAGCATAGAAGCCGTATATTTTTCTTTTCAATTCCACTGAAGTTAACCTACACACCTGAAGGTTTTGTGCTCAAAAATAATTAACAAAGTTATCTGCTTTCCTTCTGAATGTTCCTCAAACACTAAGTAACCATCTGGCTAGACAAGTGACCTTAAACGTGAAGGCTCTGTTCTCGTGCTTTCTCTTCTAAAATATCGTCATCTCTTGACTTATGTATATGCTCTATAATGCTGCTGAAATATGAATTCTTATAAAACTGTACCCTCATTTTTTAACTCTTCATATTACTATCAAATCTATCAGGCATGTTTCTAAGATTTTTCTTCAGTTGGTTATTATTACTGTTACTCTATTAATTTTCAAAGTAGCATCATTAGGTACACCAAGGAGACAAGTTCCATATTACACACTGTGCACATGGCATCAAGTCTGCATGTGGCAACAGTCTTCTCCTTGGGTCGTCTGCTCCTAGAATCTCTTTCCTTCGATGCATCCTGTGTATCCCAACAAATTCAATGTTTGTAACACACAACTTCATTACCCCAAAGATATCCGGTACCTTCTCATTGCCTAGAAGACGATGTGTAAAATTCTTAGCATAATACTCAAGGTTCATCACCTTTCAAAAGTTATTACTATCCACACTAGATCCCTAATCAGTCACTCTGATTTGCTCATTCTTCTAAGTAGATCTTGATGCATTTCTCTTCCTCCAAACTAAGATATAAATAAAACATATAAATAGTATAAATAATATAAATAAGGGATAAATAATCTAATTAGAGTATAGACTGCATTATCTATCTATCTATCTATTTAACTGTTAGCGCCTAACACAGTTCTCATTATGTATGAGGTATTTTTGAGCCCAGGGAACCAAGTCATGATGGATAATCTCATTTATATTAAATTAATCTCTTTCCACCAACCTCTCCATCCCCACTCCCACACTGTGCTTGGTAGAGATAGTAACACTTAGTAGATATTTATAATGTGCTTGAAGAAGGAAGGAAGGAAGGAAGGAAGAAAGGGAGAGAGGGAAAGAAGTCAAAGAAAGAAATCAGGAGTAGATTATTATTGAAGAAAGTTAACTGCTCTATTCACATATGTCAATCTGTCTTTAATAACATTAAAAACAACCTCAAAATTTAATTCAGTATGTTATGCATCGACAAAATATTTATTTATCATAAGGATGGGGGAAAATAAATGGCTATGTAAAGTTACCCTTTCAAAATCAGGAAGGAGAATTAAAATCTGCAGTAATTATTGATTCTTCTTATTAACTGAGAGAGAAAGCATATCAAGGTGGATAATTCCACTTTGGATCAAAAATGAACGATGACAGTATAGATGGTTGACTGATTATCTTATGCAGCTTGTCAAAAGTCCTCAGGCACAGTTCCAAAAAAGAAGCCAAAACTGTGTTAAAAATATCAGCACTGAAGCAAAATTACATGTCACTTCACTAATTCAAGCCACATTCTCCAAAATTAGCTCCAATTTCTGACATTACACCACACCTATACAAACCCCATGATTCTTGAAGTAACTGACAAATATTCTCTTCTAGACAATCCTTGGTAATTAATACCCTATTTGGAAACTAATATACTAAGAGTAATATACTTCTAAAGGGAAATGCAAATTGCTTTAGAAATAAATAATTTGAACATAAAATTGTTTAGTCTGAATCCCAAACCTGAGCATCACCATTCTATTAAATAAACTTTTCTTATGAAGTAAAAGCAGTGCTCCCCAAGGATGACTTAATAGTGACTTTCCTTCTAGATGCCAGCATCATGCCTGGGAAATACCAGACTCATGGCCCAGGGTGGCCAACGGGCAAATTTGAAAATGATGCCAGGGTCATAAAGTGATATCTGGTTAACCTGTCTGTCTCTCTGCCACCATCACTTTTGTTATGCACATTGAAATGTTATATATTTCTTGGACAACGGATTCACAATTTCACCCCAGATTTTCTTTCAACGCCTTTACTGGATACTGTGATGGACATAAAGATGCACAGTCCAGAAATTTCCATGAAGGACTGAAAGTACTCCCAGCTGTTTTCACTGTCAGCCCCTCAGGGACTGCCTCAGCCGCAGGGTTCCCATGGCCAAGGTCAAGCCCTTCCTAGAGAGGCTGTCACGCAATGACTGATTGATCCAGTTGGTGCTCAGGGTGCTCAATGCACAGCGACTCTGACAGGCCATTTTAGCTCCTGAGTTCCCTGTTTGGGTCTGCCATGCAATTTGACTTCCTCATCTGCCTCTCCTGCTTCCTCCCTCTCTCTTCCACAGATATACCCAAGGATACTCCCTAATTACTATGTCGAGATCTTAATTCAGTCACAAAGTCAGCTTGTCCAGGAACCCAACCAACAGATAGATTTCTAGAATATGGGACAGGATAACACTGAGAATTATAAACCAGGTTGTTCTGGCTTTCCTGGTCGTATCTCTTTAATCCTTGTATTGTACTCTAGTTAGTGTTCTTCTTTTCCAGAACTAAATAGGCAGGGGCATAAAAGTTAGAGAAACTGAAGCAGGAGACGAGGTGGGAGCCTAGAAGGTGAGCCAGTAGAACAGCGACAACCTGTGTGACCACACCAGGGACTGCTGCCCTGCGCTCTGCTGCCAAGTGTAAAAGGTGTATTCCTCACTCTCACCTTCCAATTCCCTTGCAAAATGTTTCTATTAAGGAAAGGGAATTCTGAGAAAGACAGTTCCAGCTCAGCTAAGTTGACACAGTAAAAACTCTTGACACATATGTAACATATTTAACCCTTACACTAACCCTATTACTATCTGCATCTTATCTGCCTCTTACAGACGAAGAAAATCAGGCACAGAGAAGATGAATAATTTGCCTGAATACATGTAGCTGAATATGTTTAACTTTCCCTAGGATTATACAATCTGGACAAAATATAACATAATACTAATTTTAAGCCATAGAAGAAAGAACAAAAACAGGCAGAAACTGTGGGGAAATCTACCCTTGAAAGAACATAACTGTACTTGGTGAAATTTGTGAGTTTACATCTTTTTGTCTTGTAGTATTCCTAAAACTCTGTACAGCATGGGGGCATAAAAAGCTACAGCCTAACAGAAGATGGAGTTTGGGAAAGCAGAGCAGACAGAAAGTTAGTAACCCTGGAAGTGAGGGAGCTGCAGAGGGGGAAAAGCCCAGTATCTGTGCACAAAATCTACCCGGATCTTTGGCTAATCTCTAAAACATGGTAAAGACCCTAAGAGGCACAACAAAACCTCACCAGGTGAAAACTGAAAGAACTGAGCGGTGACCTCATTCTTTGAAGCCCACAGAGGAGATAGAACTTGGAACTCAAGTTCCTCCAAGTTGTCTACCTGCTGGAAAGAAAACACTGTTCAGAGGAACAGAGTCTAGAGTCTCTACCACATATTACTCATGTCCAGTATTCAATCAAAAATCACTAGCCATGTAAAGTAACAGAAAAATTTGAGTAGACTCTAGAAAATAGTCAATAAACCAACTCTAAGATGGCCCAGATTTACAATGATCAGACAAGGACTTTAAAGCAGCTGTTAAATATTTCCAGGGACCTAAAGGAAAAATATATGTATTAAATAAACAGAGGGTGAATGTCAGCAGAGAAATAGAAACTGTGGAGAAAGTTTTAAGGCTCATGGCTGGGAGGTTGCAGGAATGGGAAGGATAGGAGTGTTGGTAAAATTGAGGGGACAATAAAAGGGACGTCAAGAGATCAGGAAGGAGATATTTTAGGAAACTAGATCCTGTAGCATCTTGCTGGCCACTGCAAGGATTTGGGCTTTTAGTCAAGTGAAACAAATAATTGGAGGGATTTGAGCAAAGGAGTGATATGACTCAGCTTCTCCTTTATGAAGCTCACTTCGACTGCTCTATTGAGAAGAGACTCTGGGGAGAGGGCCAAGAAAGGAGGAGGGGAGATGGGTTAGGAGGCTCTGGATGGATGCTGGGGGCATGGACTTGTGCGGTAGTAGTGCAACTGATGAGAAGTAAATATAATCTAAAGGCAAACAAAATTGGAAGTCTTGATTGCTTTGATATGGGGTATGACTCAAGATTTTTCGACTAAGCAGGTGGAAGAGGCAGTCAGTCAACCAGCCACATAATCTGTGGAGCTCAGGGCAAAATGAAAATTCAGGGTGTTTTGTTAAAAAATTATTGAAAATGTCAAGATTATGACAGTAGAGCTTTCCGCAGACTTCACAGATTGCATGCCCGGGATGCCCTGGATGCAGGTGCTATTTGCCAATCTGAAGAGGAGCAGGTTTTGTGAATAGAAGAGAGGTTGTGATTAGACATTTTAGATTTAAGGCAGTGCATTTGATGGTGCTTATGAAACAATAAAATTTACTTCAAACATGAAGTGTTCTATAAAATCCATCCAGTCACTGAGAATTTCTGTTCACAGAATGTTAAAGCTCCGAATATAGAGAAATACCTGAGCATTGGTGAAAGGTGAAGTCACCTTTCCTTACCCTTTTAGACAATACCTCGAGGGAACGGTCAACTTTAGGTCACTGAATGCTTTTAGATATCCAAGCAACATCTGCAGGCAGTGAAATGATTCAGAACAAACTTCTGATTTGATTAGAAAAGGTGTTGGGTAAAGCAATTTCAAAAGGGTTTATTTAAAATCAGTTGAATTTTTCCTCATATTTATACCTATTTAATGGAGAGATATCAACACCAACATAAAATCATCAATGAACGTTTGCAATTCTATTTTACAGCATTTATTGGGATTAACTTATGTATCCAACTTTCAAACTGCAACAGAATTAATGCCAGCATTTGTCAGAAGAGTCTGGGAGTTGATCAAGACACTCTCAGTGAATTGGCCAGGCCACTGCCAGATTCTAATCCAGGCAACTCGTTCCTTATAGAGCTACCCAGGAAGAGCATATTGGCAAAGAATTCTTGTAAATATGACAAGAAAAATGGTTGTGTTAATTCCAATATTGATACAAGAATGATAGGAATTCCATTAATGGTAAATAATGCATCGACTTTATGTTAAAATCTCTGGTCACTTAGACTCTTTTGACAAAAACTGATAATAAAGAAAAATATTGAAAAAGTACTCAAAATCTTACAGTCCACAAAAAGCCATCAAAATATTTCCAGGGCTTCCTTGGTGGCGCAGTGGTTGAGAGTCCGCCTGCCGATGCAGGGGACACGGGTTCCTGCCCCGGTCCGGGGAGATCCCACGTGCCGCGGAGCGGCTGGGCCCGTGAGCCATGGCCGCTGAGCCTGCACGTCCGGAGCCTGTGCTCCGCAACGGGAGAGGCCACAACAGTGAGAGGCCCGCGTACCGCCAAAAAAAAAAAAAAAAAAAATCTCCAGTCTTTCCATGCTGGTGTGTAAGCATATATGGTGTGTATATTTTAGATTTATAATGGCAAAATTATATGTTGTGTGTCTCTGTGTATGGGTGAGGAAAAAGTAAATTTTTACTGTTTTGACACATTTGCATAAAGCTGTTTATGATAGTCCCTTTCATCTGTTTTATCTCTAGCTGTGCCTACTCTTTAATTTCTGACACCATTTAGATGTTTTTGGTCTTGTTTCTATCTTACTTCATATATTAAATACCTAAAAAGTTAGTTTTCAACCATCTTTCCTATATTTTAATTTTCTTTTAAGTGACATAAAACAAAAATCTTTATTTGCAATGGTCTTGTCTTAATTCAGTTCCCAGAAATTTTCTAATTTTTGTTATGATTTCTTTAACACATAAAATTTCCAGTTTTCTCATTTTAAAATATATGTGGCTTATTAGTATTCTTTTTGTTATTGATTACTAAATTATACTTTTGTTGAGAATGTAGTCTGTGTGCTACAGCCTTTGAATTTTCTAAGTCTTGATTTATAACCTAACCTAGATTATGACCAAATTTTTAAAATATTCTTTGTGTGCTTGTTATTAAAATGTGTACTTTCTTGTTTGGACATAAGATAACTTTTAATAAGCTTGTTAATTTTGTTAATTGTGTCTTGACATACTCTAAATCCATACTTTAAAAATCTGTTTAAATTTCTTTATTTGAGAAACATTTGAAAACACTCCCACTCTAATACTGGAATTGACTCTCTCTCTTTGAAATACTAATCGTTTTTGGTCTACATATTTTGGGACATAACATAAAGTTATTATGTGCATACTAGTTGAGTATTTTTTATTATACTGAATGAACTGAAATTATTATCATTTTATTTTGATACTATCTAGAAATATTTATCTTAATGTTTATTTCACAATGATCGAAGGACTATTTAAGAGATGTACTTAAAACATAAGGAAGCAAATTGCTAGAAATTCAAAGAATGGTTATACATATATATGACAGAGAGGCCTATATCATCTATGTAACTCTCTAGACCTATATCTCTCTCTATATTTTTATATATATTTTATATGAAGATTTCAGACTATTTGCACTTATAGTGATTATTGATATATTAAATAATTTTAAGATATTCTTTTTTTTTTTTTTTTTTTGCGGTACACGGGCCTCTCACTGTTGTGGCCTCTCCCGTTGCGGAGCACAGGCTCCGGACGCGCAGGCTCAGAGGCCATGGCTCACGGGCCCAGCCGCTCCGCGGCACGTGGGATCCTCCCGGACCGGGGCACGAACCCGTGTCCCCTGCATCGGCAGGTGGACTCTCAACCACCGTGCCACCAGGGAAGCCCTAACATATTCATTTTTCATTTGTTCTAATTTTACTGGGGTTTTCTCTTTTCTTACCTGCATTTATTGCCTGAGTTTTATGATATATTATTCTCTTTATTGCATTGGATATTTCATATGTATTATTTCACTGACTGCACATGCAGTTTTGTTTTGTTTTTAATAGATCTTTATTGGAATATAATGGCTTCACAATACTGTGTTAGTTTCTGTTGTACACCAAATTGAATCAGCCACATTTGAAATGAACAAATTTTGAAGGTAACATCACTCTCTTTCTTGGAAACAATATAATAACCTTAAAAATATTTACTCTAGTAACTTTTTGGCCAACCCAACATTTCATATTACAAAGTATCATCCATTGTTTACATTCAAATTATATGTTCATTATTTGTTTAAATTTACCAACATGTTTACTAATGTCTTTGTTCATTCGTCCTTCTGATTTATCTGTCTTTTCTATCTGGTTTAATTTTGATCTTCAAGTGTATATTTGGAAGTTCTGTGACAGTCTCTCCTTCTCTCTTTTTGTCTGTCTGAAAATGGCTCTTACTGTACTTATTCTTTTTTTTGGGGGGGGGGTATGCGGGCCTCTCACTGCTGTGGCCTCTCCCGTTGCGGAGCACAGGCTCCGGACGCGCAGGCTCAGCGGCCATGGCTCACGGGCCTAGCCGCTCTGCGGCACGTGGGATCTTCCCGGACCGGGGCACGAACCCGTGTCCCCTGCATCGGCAGGCGGACTCTCAACCACTGCGCCACCAGGGAAGCCCCTGTACTTATTCTTAATGATGGTAATAGTAGCATTGAATTGGCTCCTCCCAGATATAATATGGCCATCTGCAGTGAGGAAGCACTTTTTGTGTTAATTTCTCAAATTGGAGAGCCTGGTGAAATGGTAAAATCGAACCAGACACATATGTAAGGCAGGCCTGTGCTTTTGATTTTTCATGGTTTTTTTTTTTTTTTTTTTTTTTAATTCCATCTAAAGGCTAATCTGAGGCAGGTAGGCATCCTGGATTCCTTTTGCTGACACATAGATTTTTTTAGTCTACTTCTCTGAATATGTAATATTTTAGGATCTAGGACTGGTGCCCAGATATCAGGTTCAACTGCTTTATCTCCCTATTTATATGACTATTAAAATTCTTTGGGAACTAAGATGGGTGAATCTCCATCATGTCTTCACAAGGAAGTCAGTTTCATTAAAGACATCTCTGATTGCTCTAAAATTCTTCCTTATGCTGTGCAGAAATGATTTTATTACTGTAACTGCTGTGACCCAGCTGTTTTTCCAAATCAACCATCAGGAAAAACCCCTGAATGTGTTTAATACTCCTTTCATAATAACTGAAAACCTTAATGTCCTGCACATCTGCCTGTCACTTAAACACATGCATGCATCAAACTCAACTGTACATATACACACAAACACAGGAAGAGGCTTTCTTTTTCTTAGGTTAAACATCTCTATGTCCTCAAACTTTCTGCAAATGAAATAGTTTCAAAATTCTATTTTCATTCTGGTCAATCTACCAGATTCATCATGGGTTGTCAACTTGTCTCTAAAAATATGGATTTCTTACATAAACACAGATCTCATCAATGTTTGGCTATTCAAAACAGATTAACACTATTGCCTTTCTTGGTTTTTTTCTTGGTGGGAGTGGTAAAAAACAGCTAACATGAGATCTCTCCTGAAAAAAATTTTCAGGGTACACACAGCATTATTAACTATAAGCACAATCTTGTACAGCTGATCTCTAGGAGTTCTTTATCTTGCTGTTTACGGGTACAGAGTTTCAGTCACGCAAGACTGCCTCACTTGTTTTGACATCACAGTCTATGAAATAAGCCTACTGTATCAACCTTTAAGTAGAGGCCATATATCATGAAATCATAGACCTGTACAATTGAAAAGGACATTTAAACCATCCAGTTTAACAGTTCATTGAAGTATATTTTAACATGATTTTCTGTTAAACTAGATAACTGAAAGACTGAATGTGTATATGATATTTCAGAATTTATTGACAGATTTCACACTATCTCCTACTGAATTTCACTTTTTTGGTTTTATCAGTATATCACTACCTATGGATTATAGCAGATAACCTGTAATTCTATCTATGTATTTTGATTTGAAAGATGATTATATGTATGATTTTCATTTCCATTGTATTTTAACCCTCTTAGATGTTTCATTTAATTAGGCCAATGTGTTGCAGTTTTTAAAGTTCTGATTCTAGGCTGTTAGTTTTGTGTACTACTAGTAATCTTGGTTACAAAAGCCAGCATTTAAATAAAAATATCTATTACTAGTCATACCAACCTAGAGAAGAAGTATTATACCTGAATTGTCTGATTTACCTCTCATCCTCTTTACTTTTGCAGCTATGGCAACAAAATCTAAATGCAAATAGATGAAGCTTAACTGTCTTACAATCATTTGACAAAGAGCACAACTACTTCAATTTAATGAGAATACTGACATATAATATTACTGTTATACTGCAGTAACTTCTAAAATACTCCAGAAAATTGTGTGAGAAAAAACAATGAGCTAGGGAGAAGGGTTGTCGTGAAAAAGTCTCTAACTGGGAACTATAGAAAACAAATTCACTTTTCGTCTTTTTTTCCCCCTTTCACTTCCAACCACAATTACAATGTCCTTCTCAGAAAAGGAAGCAACATAAAGCTTTGCACTACAGAGCACCTTTATAAAGAGGATAAATGAAAGTTTTCCTCATGGTAAAGAAAAAGAAATTCAGGAGTGTAACTCTGTGGGAAAGGAAATCATTTTTGTAAATATCGACAGCAACCCATGAAATATTGAAATGAAATTTCTCTGCCAAAAAATAAAGTTGATTTGCATAATTTAAAAACTTTATTTTTCTACTGTATATATATATACTTTGTCTTTAAATTTGAAATCTAAAACTTTAAAAAATAAACCCACTTAGAGGTTGATCCAGTTTAATTGATAATATACTTAACATAAGAAAATTAAAATGTCTCTGGAAATCTAACTTAGAGACAGAGAGAGAGAGAGAGATTAGATAGACTTAAAATCACCAAAGGCTAGGAAATTAAGCTCTGTCTCTAATACGGAAAGCTGTTCACCTTTGCAAAACACCTCAAGTTCAATGTTACATGAAAGAAAGTAGACTTTGTTTCTACTAGTTAGTATTATTTTTCCGATTAATCAAACCACTCATAACCATGTTTTGCTAAATAAGATAATTAATAATCATAACACCAGAAAATATGATATTATAAATATTACTAAATACATTTCCTTGTATAGAAATAAATCCTTTCTTAGAATAAATTCTACTCAGTGTCCTAGTTCCCCCCCTTTGCAAGTCTGATTCCTCTTTCACTAGGATTTTTAATAGAAAATCCTTCTAATATTTGTAGATGTAAGGAATCCTAGTAAATCTTTTCTTCAGAAATATAAAATAAATCTCATTTACTTTTCCCTCTTTTGACAAAGTACTGAGCATTCTCACAACAGTGATTGTGGTTTTTTGGAACTGGCTCTAGTTTGTCTATATTGATGTAAAATTATGGTGTTAAGATCTGAACCCAAAGCTCTGGGTATCAGCAGATGAGGCAAAGAAAAAAAGCTCATCTTTGGCATTGTAGATACCATATTTATAAGGAATTCAGACTTATATTTTAACTATTTTTTGCCACATCTTACCTTTCATATATTGAGTTTAATAAATCTAAAATGATAAGCCACTCTAAAAGTACAATCCCTAAAGCACAAGCTCCTCTAACCCTTTATGTATGTACTTCCAGGGCTGCAGAGTAATTAAGTACACCAACTCTGGCCTGCTCAAAATACGTTAACTTCTCTGAACCTCCACTAGTGCATAATTAAGGAAAATAAACGCACCTAATAGTGTGGTTAAATAAAGAAAATTGGATAACACAAATTAAATTCTCGGTGTTATGCCTAGCACATACTGAAGGCACAAATTAATTATGCACGATAATGTGATACTTTAAACTAGGTAGCTATGGTCATTTTAATTAGGGGGCTCATAGGCAATGCTTTTAAATGTTTCCTTATAAAATTTCGCCTTGTCAGATCTGGCTCATCGTTCCAGTCTATCGACACCTTTCTGAATACAGATTCTGTTATCCAGCAAATATATTCTTTCCACTTTTGCGTCATCTGCAATTTTGATAATCATGTTTTTCCAAACTTGGCTGTAGTGACTGACGACACTAGGCAAGACGGAGCTTATTCTTCTCTGTGTAGTCAACCACATATAATTCTGCCTAATTGAACTCCTATCCAGGGTCTGTGTCTACAGCTTCTCATGAAAATATCATAGGAGAAAATGTCACATGCTTTGCTGATGTCCAGATATACACAGTTCCCTGCTCTACTATCCTAATGATCTGTCATGAAATGAAGGCGGTTTAGCTTGACACGTCTTGCTCTTGTGAACTCTGTCTGACCACTCTTGATAAAGGCTTCTTCTGGAACTGAGATTTTCTTTACTTGAATGTTACTTCACTGGAGTGACCTAGAGCTGGAGACCTTCACAATCTATCAAGTCCTACATGACCTGGGGATGCCAAGGCAACATGTTTTGTCATAAAACACAGGGCCCTCCATCCTAACAGACTGTGCAGGTCCATGTTCACCTCAGTCCTATCTCTTTTTAACGTATGAAACTATGCCTGCTATACCAACACAGCATTCTCAAAGTTGTCAAGGTCAACAACCATTGCCATAAATTTCTCACTATATTCACAGATAAATTGTCGGGACCAGGACATCTGAATTCATATTTGGGAGTATGGTTAAGTGTGGAGGCTTATGTTCCCTCTCATCAATATTTGGAGAAAGGAAAAAATTGAGAATACAAAATGAAAATAATGATTAGCTGTATCATTTCCCATTGCCTGTTACTATAATGCCATCCACAGAATTTCCTTCCTCTTGCTAATTCTTGCTCTAAAGCAGTGCCAGTGAAGGACAGTAGTACCTTGATGGAGAAGTTTATCCCTGGTACTTCATAGGTGATAGCAAGGATTATTTTTAACTTTTTTAACCTAGACATAAAAAAGGTACCTGCAGTAAGCAGAATTCACAGTTGATACCAGAAGATTCCTAGCCCCTGCTCTACGCACACCTCCTAGATAGTCATTCAAACACTAATCTAAGGACTGCTGAGAAGGGATTTTTCTAATACAGTTAAGAGCCCAAATCAGTTGACCTAATGAATACAGTGATTATCCGCGTGGGCTCGATCCCTTTAAGAGCAGACAGTTTTCTCCAGCTCATCGAAGAAGAGGAAGTCAGAAAGACGTGCTTTAGCTGGCATGGAAAGTAAATACACATGCTGTGAACTGCTATGGGGACCACATGGCAAGGCACTATAGACAGGCTCTAGATGCTAAGAGGAGTCTACAGCTAGCAGGAAGAGCGGGGACCTCAGCCTTGCAACCGCAAGGCAATTAATTCTAACAACCAGTGAGCTTGAAAGAGGATCCTGAGCTCCACCTGAGAACCCTGAGAACGAAAGCCCAGACAAACACTTTGATGTCAGCCTGTTGAGTCTGTGAGCAAAGAATCCATCCATGCCATGCCCAGAGTTCTCCCTACAGAAACTGTGAGATAGTAAATTTGTCTTGTTTTAAGCCGCTCTGTATGTGGTAATGTTAGGCAGCAGTAGAAAACAAATATAACACATGCATCATAAGTGCACAACTCAGTGAATTTTCACAAAGTATAACCAGTATCCAGAACAAGAAATAGTATAACTTCTCAGAATTCACCTCCATACCACACCCACCTCTCACCATTCCTCCACCTCTGGCCCCAGGAGTAACAACTGTCCTGACTTTTACCAGTATAGATTCATTTAGTCTAAGTACTTTATATAAAGGGAATCATCCATTATATGCTCATTTGGCTTTGGTGTCTTTAACACAACAATATTGTTGGTAAGGTTTATATGAATCATTACATAGAGGAGTAGATACTTCATTATCATTGCTGTATAATTCTTTCTTTTTTTGGGGGGGGGTGGTGGGCTGCACCACGCGAGGCTTGCAGGATCTTAGCTCCCCTATCAGGGATTGAAACTGGGCCCTTGGCAATGAGAACTTGGAGTCCTAACCACTGGACCACCGGGGAATTCTATTGTGTGAATAAACCACAATTTACTTATTCATTTGACATGTTGGTTATATGGGTAGTTTCCAGTGCGGGGCTATTGCAAACTATTCTAGCACATGTCTTTTGGTATGCATAATATTTGGCTTTAAATTAAGAGAAGTCAGTTTACCAGTCATTCCAGAAAACTGGATAAAGAGATGTAACAGTGAGAAGAGAGGATGTATTTTTATGTTGTAGACAGCTATATTCTAGATGTGATCTTGACCAAGTCACTTAACTTTCTTTACTCAGTTTCCACATTTCTAAAATACAGTGTATTAAACACATAATTTCTGACTTCTCTTGAGGATGACATCCTATGCTGTCTAATACAGTAGCCACGAGCCATATGTGGCCACTTAAATTCAATGTAAATTATTTCAATTAAATTTAATTTAAAACCAAGTTTCTTGGCCACACGAGCCATAGTTCAATTGCTAAATAAGTACATGTTATTGGACAGCACCGTATGTATATGAGGTATTTAAGCCACACTGGCATTCTCAAATAGCTACTCAATAAATGATAGTGTGCCACATGTTTTTTCCACACAATCCCATCACGATCTTTAGGCATTCATTCCCCCACCCAAATAATTTCCTAAATTACTCTGGCATCCACAGAAGTGATCTCAATGACGCTCCGGTAAGTTTTGCCCAACATTTTGAGGCATTTTTTATTTTTCCTTGTCTCTCTCCTTTTGGTGATAGAGACAGTGAAATCCATGACATGGGGACAGGTCACTGCTATGGCTTCCTTCACCTCCTCCCCTTGCAGACGTTCCTGAAAGTCTCATGACCACAGTGCACTGAGGCTGCCCCTTAGACTCTGAAAAAAAAAAATCCCATCTCTGCTCATCACGAAGCACCCCTCTGTCCCAATGTTGGCAGAAGCGTCCAGGTGTCCTGTTAACATCTCACAGAATCATATGAACAGTACTCTTCAGTTTCCCCCTTGAAAACTCCACTTCTCCTTGAAATTCAGGGACAGGATCTTCGGGAATGACTTAAGGATAATCTTGAGGATCACCAAGCTGTCCTCAAAATACTGTTCCTTTTGGCAATGGATATTTCTTTCCTTTAAATGATCTCTCTTCTCCAGACGTCGGGTGTGTGTGTGTGTGTGTGTGTACACAC
Organism: Platanista minor; assembly: GCA_004363435.1. Taxonomy (NCBI): domain Eukaryota; kingdom Metazoa; phylum Chordata; class Mammalia; order Artiodactyla; family Platanistidae; genus Platanista; species Platanista minor. The sequence continues at coordinate 8,142 of RJWK010031415.1, read as the reverse complement.
ACACACAATGGACTATTACTCAACAATAAAAAAGAACAAAATAATGCCATTTGCAGCAACATGGATGGACCCAGAGAATAGCATACTAAGTGAAGTGTATCAGGCAGAGAAAGACAAATATCAACTGATATCACTTATATGTGGAATCTAAAAAAAATGATACAAAGGAACTTATTTACAAAACAGAAATAGACTCACAGACATACAAAACAAACTTATGGCTTCCAAAGGGTAAAGTGGTGGTGGGGGATAAATTAGGAGTTTGGGATTAACAGATACACACTATTATATACAAAATAGATAAGCCACATGGACCTACTGTATAGCACAGGGAGCTATATTCAATATCTTGTAATAACCTATAATGGAAAAGAATCTGAAAAGAATAGATATATATTATACATAACCAAATCACTTTGCTGCATACCTGAAACACTGTAATCAACTATACTTGAATTTTAAAAAGAAAGCTTATAATAAAAGAAATAGAGAAACTGAAAAAAATGATCTCTCTTCTACTTATTTGTATTAAAAGAAATTCACCGAGTATAACGTTGATTTACAACGTTGTATTAGTTTCAGGTGTACAGCAAAGTGAATGTTATACATATACATATATCCACTCTTTTTGCTTTTTTTCAGATTCTTTTCCCATATAGGTTACAGAATGTTGAGTAGAGTTCCCTGTGCTATACAGTAGGTTCTTATTAGTTATCTATTTTATATATAGTAGTATGTATACATCAGTCCCAATCTCCTAATTTATCCCTCCACCGCGCCCCATCCCCTGGTAACCATAAGTTTGTTTTCTACATTTGTGACTCTACTTCTGTTTTGTAAATAAGTTCATTTGTACCCTTTTTCTTAGGTTCCACATATAAGTGATATCATTTGATATTTGTCTTTCTCTGCCTGATTTACTTCACTCAGTATGCTATTCTCTGTGTCCATCCATGTTGGTGCAAATGGCATTATTTTGTTCTTTTTATGGCCGAGTAATATTCCACTGTATATATGTACCACATCTTCTTTATCCATTTCTCTGCTGATGGACAGTTAGGTTGCTTCCACGTCCTGGCTATTGTAAATAGTGCTGCAATGAACACTGGGGTGCATGTTACTTATTTGTATTTCATTTTTGTGATTTTCTCCTTAAGAGCTATGGTAGTTATTACTACTATTATAGCACTATTATTTTTTACTAGTGATGCTTACTATGCGAAAAATACCATGATAGGTGCTATGGCAGGTGAAAACGTCATGGCCTTTGTCATTCAGAATTTATAGGAAGGTGCAGATGACCTAATCTCAAATAATTATAATCTAAGTAGATAATTATATTGCTGGCAGTAAACATGTTTATCTCCATCATTTTCATCATACTTATAAGTTTCAAATGTGAAAATAACAGAAATCGGCAATATCACCATCTGGTCTTATTTGGCCTTTTTCTTTCTTTTTTTTTCTCTTCAGAACTATTCTCTGTACAGGCAAGGAAGCAACTGTACACGTGATGCTATGCTAAGGAAAACTAAATATCATATTTGAATTAATATTTTTTTCGCTCCAGGCTACCTGAAACTCTCAATTTCATATTGAGGCCATGTACATCCATAAGACTCTTATTTACTGAAATGTAAAAATGTCATTTGGGAGTTGACAGGTGAGAAGGTTTTTGATGATCCATTGGTTTTTCCTGAACTGCAGTAAACAGGAGAGTTTCACAGAAAAGTGTAACAAAGAGAGTGAGGGACATGGAAGGGAGGGAGAGAGTTTGGGACAGATGGGCAGTGCTGGATGCTCATACCTGGAAGGTGGGCTGGGACCTTCCAAGGGCCCAGAGTTGAAGAAGAGTTGGAGAGAGAGAAGGAAGAGAAGCGTCTCTGGATGTGGTGATGGTTTAAGGCCATTGTTTGTGAAAATCCATTTCATTTGTCTACACGCCTGTCATGGTCTCTTCCTGCCATATTTCATATACTTGCCCTTAGACATCTTCTTGAAATGCCTCCTAGTTAAAATCTAAAGACCACATAGGAAAGTTTTTTTCAAAGAGCATAAGGTACTTTGAACCCCCCAAAAGACTTCCAGAAATACTTTGGCACAAATGTGTCATCTGGAAGTCAGAAAACAGTGTGGAATCACATGACTTAAATGTAGAGCAGCCAGAGTTCACATTCTTGCGTAAGGACTGTAAGATCGTACCAGTGTGCAGACAGATTGTGAAGGAAGAAAAGACATGTTGAGAGAGGTGAGATTGTTCAAGACAGGGTTTACTGAGCTGTTCTTATTGAAATAAAATAAATGAAGAGTTCTTTAGGTTAAAGCAGATCTTAGAGTAGTTGATAGTAGCTATGAAGCTACAGCCAAGACAATCCTAAACTATCTCTCCTGTGATATAAAAATGCCGCAGCAACTTCTCTAAAGTAATCAGTCACTTACACAGTCAAGATGAAATGTATCTACAAACCCTACATCACATATCATAAGCTCTTTGATTCTCTTTACTTCTATCGGGAAGTTTTCCTTTTATGCTAAATGTAGTACATACACACATACAATGTGTGGAATTTTTAGCATAATGCACAACCTCGTACATATTTGTCATATTGCTATTTATTACTATTTACATTAGTCAGTGATTCTCAGAGTTTGATCCAGGGACTGACAGCATCAGGATCACTTGAGAACGTGTCAGAAATGTAGTCTCAGTACCAGTACCACCACCGCCTCCCCTCCCCGCAACCCCCATCCAGAGGTCTGCTTATCTGAAATTCTGGAGGAGAAATCCAGGGATTTGTGTTTAACAAGCTCTTTGGGTGACTCTACTCAGTGGGTAGTTCATCACTGTGAAAAGGGGAGTGTGATTGAAAAAAGGAAGTAAATTCTCAATAGTCCTTTTACCATGAAGCAAAGGTGTATAGGATATGCCTCATGTCCCTCATTCCTCCTGTTAAGCATTTCTCACCACATTTTTGTGCAAAAGACTACTTAAGACCCCGTCACTATGATCAGTGTTCAATTAAAAAATTGGCTCCTTCTGAAATAATTAAAAATTAAATGACCATATGATCTAGTAATTCCACTTCTGGATATTTACCCAAAAGAATCCGAAGCAGGGATTCAAAGAGATATTTATATACTCGTGTTCACAGCGGTATCATTTACAATAAAAAATAAAAATAAATTAGAAAAAACCAAAATTGGTTTCTATTACTGGCCTTGGATCTGCATTCTATTTTCTAACATTAACCCCTGCTTACCCACATTATCCAAATTCTTCTCTTCCCTGCTGAGATTGTGCTCGTGTGGGAAGCTATGAGGTATGGAAGGAGCAGTGGACTTGTGAACTGGAAGACATTACTTGCAGCCCTGACTCAGAAAATAGTCTGTAACCATGGCAGCATAACTGTAAACACTGTAGCCTGGATTTTGTCATCTGTACAGTAAGGGAGTTGAATAAACTGTCTCTAAGGTTCCTTCTAGCCCTGCACTTATGACGCTGTATCTCATATTAAGACCTAGACCCTCTTTTATCTAAGGAAACTGATAAAATCATCTGCCTTAAAAATCAAATATATGAAAATACTTTTCAGTAGTCACCTTTTGGAGGTTGGAACAATCACTCTGTGCGCTAAAGGCTCACTAATAGACAACAAATGCACACTAACTGAACAAAGGACTCACACGTGACAGCCCAGAGAAATGTCACTAGTGGTAAAAATTCCAAGAAAATTTCCAAGGGAAATTTTATCAAGATGAGCTTGGGAAAATGAGACTTTCCAATTCTTGGAAGGAATGGATTGCCTACAGTGTTTCTCCATGAGGGTAACCAAATGTTTTTCTCCCCAAATACTGTATAATTGATGCACCTTTGACAGGCTGTTCATCATGGGCTAATGTGGTCTCCAGTCAGCTTATTCCATTTCACATACCACTGTAGAAAACTTTATTTTTAAACGGAAATAGGACATTTCAGTGGCAGTTATCAAGTGTTTACTATGTAACAAGCACTGTTTGAAAAGGCTTTAAATGTATTAACTCAATTGATCCTTGCAACAACACTTTGACGACGGTAAGAGATATATTATCCTAATTGCCTAGGTAAGAAAACTGAAGCACAAATACAAAAATTAAATAAAACTTAAAAAATAAACATACTCAAGTCAACAAGAAGCAGAGCTGGGATTTGAACCCAAGGATCCTGAAGTTTGGCTCTTGATTTCTAATTCTCAATCACTACGCTGTAGTATTATTTGTTGAGGTAATGTACTTACTTAAATAAGAATGACTGATAGGATTTAATCATTAAGTAACTTTAGTTTTGTGTCCCACTGTATCTCTATTTTTATTTTTATTTTTATTCATCAGGTTCGTGATGAAAATTCAAGGAAAGCCCCATGGCTTCTCTAGTTACACTAAGGTGATAAATAAAATTCAACTGTTGCTTTTCGTTCTGAAACACAGTCTCAATTCAGTAATTAAGATATCCAGTCTCATAAAATGATTTTCAGAATGTCTCCAATTTGCTCTAAAATTTAGCCTTCTCATCTGCCTGAGCTTGGTTCCTTCTTCAGGTGGAAGTCAACTTTATTATCACCTAGGCTTTCTAATACTCTTCCCCCACCTCACCGTTCATAGTATATGATTACACCATGGCTGAATATTGGGGAAAGACAGAGGTAGACTGAGTAGGAAAGTTCTTGTTTGCTTAGTAATGGCATAGTTCTCTAACTCTAGCACTCTTTGGATCTGGTCATCGATTACATCTGACTTTGTTTTCTTCATGGTCATTGTGATGGACTAATTTAAAAAATGTCCCCGAATCACCCCTCCCTTGTCCACCACCGTTTCCCCAAACTTGATAACACTCCTTCACTCTGACGCTGGGGATGGTCACATGACTGACTTGTTTCGGCCAACGGAATGTGAATGATCATGCTGTAAACAGAGGCTTGAAAAATGCTGTGTAAATGGGCTTGCTCTCGCTTTTGGGCCTCTGCCATTGCCATGAGAACACGCTGATGCTGGCTTGCTAGAGGATAAGAGGCACGTGTCACCTCAGTTGTTCCAGTCAAAAGCATCCTAGATAAAGCTCAGAGTCACCCAATCCCTAAACACGTATATGAGGTGAGCCAAGATCAGTAGAGACATCGAGAAGACAAACCCTAGATGCATGAACCACAAAGTTATTATTGCATGTAGAAGAGGTTTTCTTGCTTGTTTGTTATGCAATAATATTGTGACAATTGGGTATGTGATACACATTCTTTGATGAGTTCCTTTGGGGTTCCCCTAATTATGGGGAAATATCTCACATACTTTCTCACTGATGAGGAAAACTATTGGCATTGCTACGCTCATGAGTTGCCCTTTCACTCTCCAGCCCCTAGACATCTGGAAAAACTTCCTGATTATTCTATGACCTGACAGACATTTCTAGAGGTTTCATGGAAGAAAATCTGAGAAAATCATGTTCTTACTTTCTCTTGTTCATGGTCCACATCTGGGCCACAGGAAATAGTCATACAATTTTTACCCAAATAAACATTTGGAGTGAAATCAAACTGCTATGGAGATAGCTCTCTCTTACTGCTGGCATGAGTTAAATGCCAGTTCCAGTGTCCATGAGATTTATGGGGACACATGTTAAGCTCGTTGTGGCATCTCCCTGGCCCCTCTCTTTTGACTTGGGATTTGGAAGTAATACCACATTCTTCTCCTCTGCGAGGGAAGGAATTCACTACATGATGCTATCTAAATATGCTAAAAATACTCTCAAATAAACTCTGTGAAGCTATTATGACTCTATTTGAGCTTAGAAGGTGTACAATACTTTCCCAATTTGGTGGTTAAGAAGTTCTTAAGGCACAGCTGTCGCTAAAGAAGATGCTCTTCCCAATCTGTCTCAAATCAAGCCCACCATTTAATATTCCTTATAGGGTTAAGAAGACTAAAATTCCTCTGTGCATGCTTCTCTGTTACCTTTAACATTTTCACACCTTGGTCTAATACATCATTTTGTAATGTGTCTTAATCGACACTTTCATTTTGAAATATTATTATACTGCTTCTCTTGAACACATACAGTATTCCCAACTCTGGAAGACAAGTATAAATCCGGCTATTTTTTTTCACCCAAAGCCACTGGGTCTCTACTAATATTCACCTTGACTACTGCCAGTGAAGCCTTCCTCACTAACTTCTTAACCAGACCTCCTAAAGACAAAAATTGGTTTTAATTATATAAACTTCTTCTTTCTCACCATCCAGCCACAAACTAAATGCACACATGCACACACACACACACACACACACACACTTTATACAGCATGCACACAGATGCACACACATTTTCATATCCGAGGAAGATAAACTAAAAAGGAATGCAAAAACAGATTTATGTACACATTATTTCTTCTGTACATATTGTCTGGTTTCATTTGGCCTATTTGGTTGTTCACTGCTCAAAGCTGTACTTTGATGGCACACATACAGCATGGACCAATCTAATAAAGGTCTGAATTAAACCTGCAATTTGGATGAGGCTGCTGATAGAGACACGCCCTCAATTTCAGCCACAGTGAAAGCATCCACTTATGGGAAAAGCACAATTTTCAATGAGCAAGTGGAAAAAACATGTGCATTTGGCATCAGGAGCCCAAGATAAAAAGAAAATAAACAAAATAAAAACAGAAATTTCAATAAATAAGCATAGCACAGTGGTGGGTAATTAAAAGCAAAGTGATATTCAGGGACCATGAGCAGGCAGGCGTTCAGCATCATGAAAAGCCAGCAGCCATGACAGAGTCCCCCCTAAGTAGGTTGATTGTTAAAGAAATTGTCAGAATCAAATAAGCCCCAATCTTGCAGGGACCAGAATATTTTACAGTTTATTAAGGGGGATGGCAATGAATTAATGAGCTACTATTACTGAGTGCTTATTATATTTGAGCCCTGAACTTAACAGTTTACATTCATTTAATACTTATGAGATAGGGTTATTTAATCCGTTACAGAAAGCAGGAAAACAAAGTTTACGTACGTTAAAGTTACGGTCACACAGTAAGGAGCTATTAGATTTACACTCCTCTTCCATAGTGAAGGGTTGATTGCTGAGAGATGACTGCCTGGCCAGAGGCTCCCAGCATCCGTTGTATCTAGCTGAGTCCATAAGACTAGTTCTCATTAGTGGCAAGTGAGTGGAAGTGATTTGTGCCTCTTCCAGGTCAAAGTGTGTAAGTAGTCAAAGTACCTTCTCCATCATTTCTTTTTTTTTTTTTTTTTTTTCATTTTCTGGCTGTAAGCAAATATCTCCAAGGCCCTAGCCTATGGTAGAGCAACAAGGTGGCAGGAATCTGGCCTTATCCATCACCAGGTTGAAAGTCATCCTTGAATATTCATGTTTAATTATTGTATTAGAAAGAAGCATTTATTGAGTTTTGGGTCTTATCAGTTATGGTATCTATCTTAATACACACTAACACAGTCCTCTTAATCACTAAGACAGACTCTTTTATTAAAAAAAACTAAAACATATTGAGTGAGCACCTGTTTTGAGGGGGTGCTGTGAGAACAAATGTTAACACGTTTACAGAAACCTCTTTGTACAAAGTATACACATAGGTAACATCATATGTATTTAGAATTACGTTGATGATGGTGATCATTTTGTAGCATTACTTTAAATGGATTTTATCATTTTAGACTGAAAGATTCCATTTTTAAATGAATTCAATAAACATGTAAATGGAATATCAGAAGAATCAAATAACTTGTTTGTGACGGCACTGGCAACAAACCCAAGTCCTTAGTTAAGGACTACTCTTTCGGGCTTCCCTGGTGGCGCAGCGGTTGAGAGTCCGCCTGCCGATGCAGGGGACACGGGTTCGTGCGCCGGTCCGGGAAGATCCCGCGTGCCGCGGAGCGGCTGGGCCCGTGAGCCGTGGCCGCTGAGCCTGCGCGTCCGGAGCCCGTGCTCCGCAACGGGCGAGGCCACAACAGTGAGAGGCCCGTGTACCGCAAAGAAAAAAAAAATCCAACATGAGATGAGGATCGTCAAAACCCAGGACACAAGATTTTGTGGAAAAGTTGGGCGAGACTCAGGCCGGACTGGATGCGCATGCCTGGCGTTTCCTCCCGGGG
>RJWK010031414.1:0-24223 GCA_004363435.1 Platanista minor | reverse complement strand
TTTTTTTTTTTTTTTTTTTTTTTTTTTTTTTTTTTTTTTTTTTTTTTTTTTTTTTTTTTTTTTTTTTTTTTTTTTTTTTTTTTTTTTTTTTTTTTTTTAGTATAGTTTTTAACAGTTGTTATAATTGGTGGATTTGTTTTTTGGTTGGTTGCTGTCTTCTTTCTTTCTTCTATTTCTTTTTTACTACTTAAAATTTTTTTTAATAATTATTTTTTAATTTAATAACTTTATTTTATTTTATTTTGTCTTCTTTCTTTTCTTCCTTCCTTCCTTTCTTTCTTTCTTTCTTTCTTCTTTCTTTCTTTCTTTCCTTTTTTCCTTTCTTTTTCTTTTTTTTTTTTTTCTTTTTTCCTTTCTTTCTGCCTTTTGTTCTATGCCATGTGGATGACAGGCTTTTCATGCTCCAGCCAAACATCAGGGCTGTGCCTCTGAGGTAGGAGAGTCAAGTTCAGGACACTGGTCCACAAGAGACCTCCCAGCTCCACGTAATATCAAACGGTGAAAATCTCCCAGCAATCACCATCTCAACGCCAAGACCCAGCTCCACTCAACGACCAGAAAGCTACAGTGCTGGACACCCTATGTCAAACAATGAGCAATACAGGAACACAACGCCATCCATTAGCAGAGAGGCTGCTTAAAACCATAATAAGGCCACAGACACCCCAAAACACACCACCAAACCTGGGCCTCTCCACCAGAAAGAAAAGATCCAGCCTCATCCACCAGAACACAGGCACTAGTCCCCTCCACCAGGAAGCCTACACAACCCACTGAACCAACCTTAGCCACTGGGGACAGACACCAAAAACAACAGGAACTACGAACCTGCAGCGTGCAAAAAGGAGACCCCAAACACAGTAAGATAAGCAAAATGAGAAGAAAGCAAAACTCTCAGCAGTTGAAAGAACAAGGCAAAAACCCAACAGACCAAACAAATGAAGAGGAAATAGGCAGTCTACCTGAAAAAGAATTCAGAATAATGATAGTAAAGATGATCCAAAATCTTGGAAATAGACTGGAGAAAATACAAGAAATGTTTAACAAGGACCTAGAAGAAGTAAAGAGCAAACAACCAATGATGAACAACACAATAAATGAAGTTAAAAATTCTCTACAAGGGATCAATAGCAGAATAACTAAGGCAGAAGAACGGATAAGTGACCCGGAAGATAAAATAGTGGAAATAACTACTGCAGAGCAGAATAAAGATAAAAGAATGAAAAGAATTGAGGACAGTCTCAGAGACTACTGGGACAACATTAAATGCACCAACATCCAAATTATATGGGTCCCAGAAGAAGAAGAGAAAAAGAAAGGGACTGTGTATTTGAAGAGATTATAGTTGAAAACTTCCCTAATATGGGAAAGGAAATAGTTAATCAAGTCCAGAACACACAAAGGGTCCCATACAGGATAAATCCAAGGAGAAACATGCCAAAAAAAATATTCATCAAACTATCAAAAATTAAATACAAAGAAAAAATATTAAAAGCAGCAAGGGAAAAACAACAAATAGCACACAAGGGAATCCCCATAAGGTTAACAGCTGATCTTTAAGCAGAAATTTTGCCAGCCAGAAGGGAGTGTCAGGACATATTTAAAGTGATGAAGGAGAAAAACCTACAACTAAGGCTACTCTACCTTAATGAGGCAAGGATCTCATTCAGTTTTGATGGAGAAATTAAAATCTTTACAGCCAAGCAAAAGCTATGAGAATTCAACACCACCAAAAAAGCTTTACCACAAATGCTAAAGGAATTTCTCTAGGAGGAAAAGAGAAGGAAAAGACCTACAATAACAAAACCAAAACAATTAAGAAAGTGGTAGTAGGAACATACATATCGATAATTACCTTAAGGGTAAATGGATTAAATGCTCCAACCAAAACACATAGACTGGCTGAATGGACACAGAAACAAGACCCATATATATGCTATCTACAAGAGACCAACTTCAAACCTAGGGACACATACAGACTGAAAGTGAGGGGATGGAAAAAGATATTCCATGCAAATGGAAATCAAAAGAAAGGTGAAGTAGCCATTCTCTTACCAGACAAAATAGATTTTAAAACAAAAACTATTACAAGAGACAAAGAAGGACACTACATAATGATAAAGGGATCAATCCAAGAAGATTTAACAATTCTAAATATTTACGCACCAAACATAGGAGCACATCAACACATAAGGCAACTACTAACAGCCACAAAATGGGAAATCGACAGTTAAACACTCATAGTAGAAGACTTAAACACCCCACTTTCACCAATGGAAAGATCTTCCAAAATGAAAATAAATAAGGAAACACATGCTTTAAATGATACATTAAACAAAGTGGACTTAATTGATATTTATAGGACATTCCATCCAAAAACAACAGAATACACATTATTATCAAGTGCTCATGGAACATTCTCCAGGGTAGATCATGTATTGGGTCACAAATCAAACCTTGGTAAATTTAAGAAAATTGAAATCGTATCAAGTATCTTTTCTGACTGCAATGCTATGAGATTAGATATCACTTACAGGAAAAAATCTGTAAAAAATACAAACACATGGAGGCTAAACAATACACTACTTAATAACCAAGAGAACACTGAGGAAATCATTGAGGAAATCAAAAAATACCTAGAGATAAATGACAATGAAAACATGATGACCCAAAACGTATGTAATTCAGAAAAAGCAGTTCTAAGAGGGAAGTATATAGCAATAGAATCCTACATTAAAAAATATCTCGAATAAACAACCTAACCTTGCACCTAAAGCAATTATAGAAAGAAGAACAAAAAACCCCCAAAGTTAGCAGAAGGAAAGAAATCATAAAGATCAGATCAGAAATAAATGAAAAAGAAATGAAGGAAATGATAGCAAAGATCAATAAAACTAAAAGCTGGTTCTTTGAGAAGATAAACAAAATTGATAAACCATTAGCCAGACTCAAGAAAAAAAGGGAGAAGACTCAAATAAAAAGAAATAGGAATGAAAAAGGAGAGGTAACAACTGACACTGCAGAAATACAAAAGATCATGAGAGACTACTACAAGCAAATCTATGCCAATAAAATGGACAACCTGGAAGAAATGGACAAATTCTTAGAAATGCACAACCTGCCAAGACTGAATCAGGAAGAAATAGAAAATATGAACAGACCAATCACAAGCACTGAAATTGAAAGTGTGATTAAAAATCTTCCAACAAACAAAAGCCCAGGACCAGATGCCTTCACAGGCGAATTCTATCAAACATTTAGAGAAGAGTTGCGAATTCTATCAAACATTTAGAGAAGAGTTAACACTTATCTTTCTCAAACTCTTCCAAAATATAGCAGAGGGAGGAACACTCCCAAATTCATTCTACAAGGCCACCATCACCCTGATACCAAAACCAGACAAGGATGTCACAAAGAAAGAAAACTACAGGCCAATATCACTGATGAATATAGATGCAAAAATCCTCAACAAAATACTAGCTAATAGAATCCAACAGCACATTAAAAGGATCATACACCATGATCAAGTGGGGTTTATTCCAGGAATGCAAGGATTCTTCAATATACGCAAATCAATCAACGTGATACACCATATTAATAAATTGAAGGAGAAAAACTATATGGTCATCTCAATAGATGCAGAGAAAGCTTTTGACAAAATTCAACACCCATTTATGATAAAAACCCTGGAGAAAGTAGGCATAGAGGGAAGTTTCCTCAACATAATAAAGGCCATATATGACAAAACCACAGCCAACATCATCCTCAATGGTGAAAACCTGAAATCATTTCCACTAAGGTCAGGAACAAGACAAGGTTGCCCACTCTCACCACTCTTATTCAACATAGTTTTGGAAGTTTTAGCCACAGCAATCAGAAAAGAAAAGGAAATAAAATGAATCCAAATTGGAAAAGAAGAAGTAAAGCTGTCACTGTTTGAAGATGACATGATACTATACATAGAGAATCCTAAAGATGCTACCAGAAATCTACTAGAGCTAATCAATGGATTTGGTAAAGTAGCAGGATACAAAATTAATGCACAGAAATCTCTGGCATTCCTATACACTAATGATGAAAAATCTGAAAGTGAAATCAAGAAAACACTCCCATTTACCACTGCAACAAAAAGAATAAAATATTTAGGAATAAACCTACCCAAGGAGACAAAAGACCTGTATGCAGAAAATTATAAGACACTGATGAAAGAAATTAAAGATCATACTAATAGATAGAGAGATGTACCATGTTCTTGGATTGGAAGAATCAACATTGTGAAAATGACTCTACTACCCAAAGCAATCTACAGATTCAATGCAATCCCTATCAAACTACCACTGGCATTTTTCACAGAACTAGAACAAAAAATTTCACAATTTGTATGGAAACACAAAAGATCCCGAAGAGCCAAAGAAATCTTTAGAGAAAAAAACAGGGCTGGAGGAATCAGGCTCCCTGACTTCAGTCTATACTACAAAGGTACAGTAATCATGACAGTATGGTACTGGCACAAAAACAGAAAAGTACATCAGTGGAACAGGATAAAGCCCAGAGATAAACCCACACACACGGTCACGTTATCTTTGATAAAGGAGGCAAGAATATACAGTGGAGAAAAGGCAGCCTGTTCTATAAATGGTGCTGGGAAAACTGGACAGCTACGTGTAAAAGAATGAAATTAGAACACTCCCTAACACCATACATAAAAATCAACTCAAAATGGATTAAAGACCTAAATGTAAGGCCAGACACTATAAAACTCTTAGAGGAAAACATAGGCAGAACACTCTATGACATAAATCACAGCAAGATCCCTCTTGACCCACCTCTTAGAGAAATGGAAATAAAAACAAAAATAAACAAATGGGACCTAATGGAACTTAAAATCTTTTGCACAGCAAAGGAAACCATATACAAGATGAAAAGACAACCCTCAGAATGGGAGAAAATATTTACAAATGAAGCAACTAACAAAGCATTAACCTCCAAAATTCACAAGCACTCATGCAGCTCAACATCAAAAAAGCAAAAAACCCAATCCAAAAATGGGCAGAAGACTTAAATAGACATTTCTCCAAAGAATATATACAGATTGCCAACAAACACATGAAAGGATGTTCAACATCACTAATCATTAGAGTAATGAGAGATTGACATCATCCTGGCAGAATACAAGTTTTCTATTTTCTTCACCCAAAGAACATCCATTTAGACAATCCCCCGTGGCCAAGAGAGCATTTGTGGAAGTCCAGGAGTCTAGCAGAGAAGTTCTAGTGCACCATTGGCTTAAAAAATACCCTAGATTGAATGAAAATTGAAGAGGGAAAGAGGAAGTATTTCACTTTACTTTTTTCATCACTCACCCACAGCTGCACAGCTCTGTGCCAAGTGAGACCCTCTTGACCTGTGATTTCACTCGCAGGGAAAAGTAAGAAGTGTAAGTGAAAGCTGGCTTCTCCAGCTCTGTTGGGCACTGCCAAAGAAACCCACTTTTTTCTCATACTATCTAGAAACATCCAGGTGTGCTACCAAAATGAGGTGCAGAGCACAGCTAGGTGAAGAGCAGAGCAGGCTCTTGATGGGCATCAAAGGAATGCTAATCCTACTTACTGGATAAATGACTTCTTCAGGAAGCCTGGTCACAAGCCACAAGGGACCCCTTGCCTATAGATTTCCCCCAACTGACCCATGGGCACCCCCAATATACCATGTGCCTTACTTACACACTCCACCACCTCATGGTCAGTTCCCCATATGTTCTCCCAATAGCAATGAGAGAGAGCCTTTACAGACAACTTGTGAGCATGGGCAGAAAGCTGGCCTGACTCTGTGGGATTAATAAAACCATACAAACTTGAGTATTTAGCAGCTCCTAAGGGAAAGCAAAATGGAGCACATCAGCACCCAGAATGGCTTTGCAGAATTGAGAGAAAGCATACAGTCTTAAGAACTCCCCTAAAGAAGGAACAAGAAATGTGGAGCAGGAGTATACCTTAAAAAAAAGATTTGAGAAATTCTCAGTATCCTAACAGGGCTGATGGAAGGTATTCACAAAGTCAGTCATTAAAGACTAAAGGTGGTGACTACTTCTTCACATGTAAAAAAAAAGCAGTGAAGGATTTCAAAGAGCACGAAAAATCAAAGAAACATGACATCACCAAAGGTCCACAATAATTTTCTATTAATTGACTCCAAAGGAATGAAGATCTGTAATTTGCCCAAAATATAATTCAAAATAGGTGTTTTAAGGTAACTCTGTGAACTATCAAACACCACAGAAAACCATTAAATGAAATCAAGAAAGCAATACATGAACAAAATGAGAAGTTGAGCAGAGAGATGGAAATCATGAAAAACAATCAAACAAAAATTCTGGAATTGAAAAATATAACTAATGAAATTTAAGAATACAATAGAAAAAATACAATAGAAAGTACAAGCAACAGATGCAATGAAGTAGTAGAAAAAAAATCTGTGAAGTAGAAGACAGGTCCTTTGAATTATCCAATTACAGGAGAACAAATTAAAAAAAGAATAAAAACTAGTTAAGAAAACCTGTATGAAATATGGCATAACTTTAACAGAAACAGAGTATGCATTATTGGAGACCCAGAAGGAGAAGAGAAGAGAAAAGGACGAGAAAACTTTTTTAAAGAAATAATGGCGGGCTTCCCTGGTGGCGCAGTGGTTGAGAGTCCGCCTGCTGATGCAGGGGACACGGGTTCGTGCCCCGGTCCGGGAAGATCCCACATACCACAGAGTGGCTGGGTCCGTGAGCCATGGCCGCTGAGCCTGCGCGTCCGGAGCCTGTGCTCTGCAATGGGAGAGGCCACAACAGTGAGAGGCCCGTGTATCGCAAAAAAAAAAAAAAGAAATAATGGCTGAGAATTTCCCAAAGCTGGGGAGAGACTCGGACATCTAAGTTCATGAAACTCATAGATCCACAAACATCTTCAACACAAAGAAGTCTCCTCTAATGCACATCATAATAAAACTGTCTAAAATCAGAGACAAAAAGAGAATTTTAAAAGCAGCAAAAGAAAAAATATACACACAAGAGAGCCTCCATAAGGCTATCAGTGGATTTCTCAGCAGAAACTTGCAGGCCTGGAGAGAGAAAGGATGATATATTCAAAGTGTTGAAAGAAAACAAACAAACAAACAAAAATACCCTGCCAAACAAGAACAATTTACATGGCTAAGTTTTCCTTCAGAAACGAAGGACAAAGACTTTCTCAAACTAACAAAAGCTGAGGGAGTCCATCATCAGTAGATCTTCCTTACAAGAAAAGCTGAAAGGAGTTTTTTAAGCTGAAATTAAAGGATGCTGCTTAGTAATATGAAAACATGTAAAAATATAAAACACACTAGTAAAGCTAAGTGTATAATCAAATTCAAAATACTCTAATACTGTAATATGGTGATGTGTTAACCACTTAACTATATTATAAAGGTTATAGGATAAAAATATTAAACATAACTATAGTTACAACAACTTGTTAATGGATACACAATATTAAAAGATGTAAACATAAAACATTGGAGGGGAGAGTGAAAAGGTAAACTTTCTGTATGTAATCTTGTCATTAGTATAAAATAGACTACTGTATCTATAAGATGTTTTATTCAAACAACAAAGCAAAAACCTACAGTAGATAAACAAAAGACGATGTGAACGGAATAAAAGCATACCACTACAGAAAATAATTATTTCACAAAAGAAGATAGTAAGAGAGGAAGAAAGGAACAAGGAAACTACAAAACAGCTAGAAATCAAGTAATAAGATGGAATTATTAAGTCCTTACCTATCAATAATTTCTTTGAACGTAAGCGGATTAAAATCTCCAAAGGCAAAGAGTGAGTGGATAAATTAAAAAAATCAAGACCTATCTGATGTTATCCAGGTAGCTGAAGATAATATTTTAACCACTAGATTAAGAGTAACTTGAGAACCACTGAAAGTTTTGAATCAGGACTACAAGTGAATTTTATAATATTGTTAAGTTTAAATATTATTAATTCTAGACTAATTTTAAGACCAGGCCTGCATTTAATTGAGTCAGGTGAACAAGTAGAGTTTACCAACATAAATAATTCTCTGCTTGTTACTAATATTTCAAAGGTAAAAACTATATAGGTCATTTTTTTTCTTTTACCCAGAATGCCTGGCATAGAAAGAAATTTAACTGTAAATCTCACAAAAATTGAGTATTGCTCAATACAATTAGTCAATAAACTAACTATCCAATAAATAGAACCTTCTCTGTATGTCAGTACTCTTCGGCAAAATTTCACATGAACACACTTGAAGTTAAGAAAATTGAGTTTATTACATGTTTCAGTGAGAGACATTGCAACCATGGTAAAACATGGGTATCTCAGTTAAAGGCCTTAGACAAAAACTTTCTTAGGATTTAGAAATTGTTAGGTGATTTGGGGGAGTGTCTAAGGAGACAGGGGTTTGTTCTCAATTGAATACTGTCATACATCAGGGGCAATTCTATGATTCAGCATTTCAACAAATTTTATCTATAAGGAAGGTAGGCCAGAATGAAGATAAAATTGTAATCAGTACAGAAGTAGCAATCACTCATTTTAGCCAAGAGAGGGGATTGTTTAGCATTCTGAAGGTAGTACAGTGACCTTGATTTTTTTCTGTGTTTAGACAAAATTGTGAAATGACCTTGTTTTATCTCATTAAGTCATAGTTTAGGAGAACCCTTGTCTGAGTTTGGTATACTGCCAGATTGTTTATGTCCAAATGGAAAACAAAATGGCCAGCTTGTAATAATATTGACATCTAGCTGTGAACATCAGATCTGTTCCAGATACCAGATGCTAATTTTATCTTTCTCATTAATAACAAATCTTCATTTTCTTAACACCATGATGTGAGAGCAACTAAGAAGGGTCATGTAACCGGCCGTCACAAGCTACCATTGTAGTTGCTGTCTGTTGGACTCAAGTCACCAGTGACGGACAATAGTATCCCTCCGGTTTCTATCATTATATATATTACAGTGGTTTGTTATTTGCTTTCTGTTTATTGGTGATTATTTTTCTTTAAAAAAGTAATTTTCGGGCTTCCCTGGTGGTGCAGTGGTTGAGAGTCCGCCTGCCAATGCAGGGGACGCAGGTTCGTGCCCCAGTCTGGGAAGATCTCACGTGCCGCGGAGCGGCTGGGCCCGTGAGCCGTGGCCGCTGAGCCTGCGCGACGGGAGAGGCCACAGCAGTGAGAGGCCCGCATACTGCAAAAAAAAAAAAAAAATTAATTTTCATTCTCCCACTTCATAAGCAATTTATTTTGATGTTAAACATCTGGAAACTATAAACAATGAATATTAAAAATCATCTCTTAATTCTACCATACAGAGAATTGTGTATATTTTCAGGTGCATAGTAACTCAAAAATTAGTGGTAGCCCAACTATGGAGTTTTTAACTTGGTTTGAAAGGGGATCTGCTCATGATGAAGTGGTAGGCAGGTTGCTTTATTTTATGTTTATATGTATGTGTGTGTGTATGCATGTACACAAATTTTCATCAAGGTATAATCTATAGAGTTGAATAAACTTTCACCAGTGTACACACACATGTAATCACTATTGAGATCAAGACATAATACAGTACATCCCCAGGAATATTCTTTATGCCTTTTCCCAATCCCTCCATCACAACCTTCTATCTCTTCCACAAATGTAACCCTAATCTGACTTCTAATGCTATAGACTTATCTTTCATGCTTTTAATTTCATATAAATGTATTGTCTGTGAATAATGACTGTCTTATTTCTCATGGGCCAATCATTAAACTTTAATTTTTAAAATCTTTTTGTCTTTTGTACTTAATAGGACCTCTGGAACTGATAATGGCAGGCAAGCCTAGTCTTGTTCTTAATTTCAGGGGAAGGAAGGATGTGTTCAATTGTTCAGCATTAACTGCAGTGTTAATTGTGCTTTCATCTGTGGTCATTTCCTTTCTGACTTAATAACTTCCTTCAATATTTACATTCATGTCAGTCTTCTGGCGATAATTTCTTTCAGTCTTTATTTGCCTGTATTTGCCTTCAGTTTTGAAGCATATTTTTGATGAACATAGAACTCTAGTTAGTCATTTATTGGACTCATTGCTTTGAAGATGTCATTCTTCTGTCTTCTTTTTATCTGGCTCTTTAAGTTTTTCTTTTTGGCTGGTTTGTTTTTCCTTTGATTTGGCTGCAGGCTTGATTTTCTTCGTGCTTACCCTGCTTAAAGTTCATAGCAAATCTTCAAACTGTGGCTTGATATTTTTCATTAGTTTCAAAAAATGCCCTACTATTATTTCTTAATACATTTTTTGTGCCTCATTTGCTCTCTGCTCTCCTCCTTAGAGTCTAAGTTTATGTATTTTAGATATTTATGCTTTGTTCTATATATACTGTGTTTTTTTTCATATTTTGTTTCATTTTTGTTATTTTATTCTTCAGTGTGTACAGTTTTCCATGACCTACTTTTAATTTTTGTAATGTAATCTTAGTACTGCAGAATTTTTTGTTAGTTTGTTTGTTTTGTTTTGTTTTGTTTTTGCAGTATGTGGGTCTCTCACTGTTGTGCCCTCTCCCTTTGCGGAGCACAGGCTCCAGACGCACAGGCTCAGCGGCCATGGCTCATGGGCCCAGCGGCTCTGTGGCATGTGAGATCCTCCCTGACCGGGGCACGAACCCGTGTCCCCACCATCAGCAGGCGAACTCTCAACCACCACACCACCAGGGAAGCCCCAAGTACTGCAGAATTTTTAATTAAATTTATTGTGTTCTTAATTTTAATTTCTGTATTTTTAATTTCTAGAGTTTCCATTTGATTGCTTTTTATGATTTCCATGTTTCTGCTGATAGTCTTCATCTTCATATTTAATTTCTTAACCATTAATTATAATTATTTTAATGCTCATTTTTGTTAACTCCAGTAACTGCACCTCCAAGTAAATCTCTGTTGTCAGGTTATTCTCCAAGATATTGACCCATTCTTGTATTTTTAAATGTTTGGTTATTATTTAATCACAGATATTGTGCTTTTAAAAGCATGCAGAGACAATTTGAAACTTTGTTGATGTTTATCTTCCTCCAGAGACTACTGATCTTTATTTTGTCAGAGTTTAGGGTAGGGGCTGATTACTCTAATCCACATGAAATCAGCTGTCTGATAAACCCATGACACAAGGAATGGGTCCCTCTTTCTTTGTGAGTTTTTGAGTCCAGTTTTTCCCTTCAGTCCTATCAACTGCCGGTTCAGCTTCTCAGCAGCTGCATTTTCTTTGGCTTCCCAGGCTCTGAACTAAGAGGTTGTGACTACATTTTGAATCAGTATATGAGTCTTGAAGAGATAGCAGTACCAATGTAGGGCTCACCTCTATGGGATACCTTTGTCTTTTGGAATTATTGTTTCTTTGCTATTTCATGATTTTGCAACTCTCTGATGCCTTGATTTTTTTTTTTTAATTTGTCATCTTTTGTAGTAATTTTCAATGAGAAGGTGGCTTGAAGCAAACTCTTCTACCATTGCCTTCAGCAATAATCTACTGGGTTCACACTTATTCTCTTCCTTCAGAATCTTCAGTTTCAATAGATTCCATATCTAGTAAAATTTGATATGTTAATCTATGATGATAACAACAGCAGAAGCCAGTCCTTTCTCAGAAATTCCACAAAAAAGTCCACACCTAAAATTTGTTCTTTAATATACAGTGCTCAGTGAGGTCCAGAGCTGTAGAAATGGTGAGACAAAGGAGCAAATCATCAGTTGCTTACATCTGAGCTATTTTTGAACATCCAAGTTTCTCTGCCATAAGTCCAAAGACCTCTATATAAACAGTGATATCAAGGACAATTCTTTCCTGGAAAGGAGAAGATTTACAAAGAACTTTAAAAACACAGCTGGCATTTATAAGCTGGTCCAGTCAGATCCTCAAGTAAGATATAATTTTCTCTGTATGTGTGTATAGTGAAGGTTTGTAGACAATAAAAATTAATATAAATATATATTTTCCTTCTAGAAGCTTATAATTTACTTGGTGTACATAGAATAAAAGAACTGTTCATTACAAATATAAGACAATAAAAGAGAAAATAATTAAGAAAATATAAGAGCAAGAATGATTATTTGGAGATGGATTCATAAGAGAAGGCTTCAAGGATTTGGTAGGATTTAAGTTCAATTTTTTTTTTTAATTTATTTTTTTAACATCTTTATTGGAGTATAATTGCTTTACAATGGTGTTAGTTTCTGCTTTATAACAAAGTGAATCAATTATACATATACATATGTTCCCATATCTCCTCCCTCTTGCGTCTCCCTAAGTTCAATTTTAAAAACTGGTAGGATTTAGCTTGAGATGAATAAAAGTGTCATTTAACCATTGTCTGAACTTTAATACTAGAGTCTATAAGATAGTGGAAGTAAATTCATATTCTGAGAATTCACTCTCAAATTGATCTAATTTTAGCTAAAAAGAAGTGATGGTCATTAAGGACTTCTGCCCCAGAAAATGTGTTATACATTCATTTCTCCCTGCTCCTCCCCACTAAATACAACTATCCTCTCCAGAAATAATTCAAGAGCCAACCCAGGAGGAACTGTGAAGGTGAAAGGCAGAAGCCTAAATGTTTAGGGCACCTATGACTAGAGGAACAATATAGATGCAAGACATCTAATGACCCCCATCCAGCAGAAAAAATGACCCAGGCCCAAGTAATCTCAACCCCCAACCTAGTAAAAAAAAAAGGTGACCAAGGTAGACTCACTGTTTTTCTCCAGATTGAAAAAAAGTTCGGTCAACAACACTAAGTGATTCTAGCTTTACTGACAAGGGGAATACATCAGGAGTCCACTGAGAAACATCCAGAGATAGAACTGTCCTTTCCTGCTGAGCCTGAGACATCCCTCACACACTAAGAGATCATGAATGCCTGGGGGTGGGGCACTGGCAAGGGGCAGTCCTACCAAACAAGCACATAGTAGCTGGCTGAGCAGCATGGCCCAGGAACCCTCTTGGTCCCCTTGGGTCTGAAGCACCAGGAAGTCCAGCCTGGGGAAACTCCTCAGGTTGTTCAGGCAGCACCTACAGATGGCAGAGGGAGCCCTAGAGGCACCAGATAAAATAAGAAGACCAATAAAGCTCTACATATATTTAAAAAATTAAATTGTCATAGGAACAGCAACTCACAAAGGTAGGTAAAACATGCTAAACCTATGGTATGGTTATCTGCTAAAATAAAAAATTTAGATAGGACCCAGAATCTTCTGTTAGCAAACATGTCTAGGGTACAATCAAAACTAATTCATCACATCAAGAATCAAGGGCTTCCCTGGTGGTGCAGTGGTTGAGAGTCTGCCTGCCGATGCAGGGGACACAGGTTTGTGCCCCAGTCTGGGAAGATCCCACGTGCCGTGGAGTGGCTGGGCCTGTGACCAATGGCTGCTGAGCCTGCGCGTCCAGAGCCTGTGCCCCACAACGGGTGAGGCCACAACAGTGAGAGGTCCACGTACTGCAAAAAAAAAAAAAAAAAATCAAGATGACACAAATTGGATGAGAAAAGGCAATCAGATGATGCAAACACAGGATACTTTATATGCTGGGATTATTGATAAGTATTTTTAAATTGTCATCATAAAACTGGTTCAACAAGCGATTATAAACAAAAATTTGAAAAATTTGAATTTGTTCCTTTGAAAAAAGTTAGGAAATTTCAGTGAAGAAATATGTTGTAAGAAAGAATCAAATGGAAATTATAGAACTGAAAAATACAATAACCAAAATAAAAATGGGTGGATGAACTCAATAGTAGAATGGAGATGACAGAAGATGAAATGAGTAAATTTAGGGATGGATTAATAGAATTAACCTAATTGGAACAACAGGAGAAAACAGACTATCAAGAACCTGTGGAACAAAAGCAACCAAAAATCCAATCTTCATATGAGTCCTAGAATCAGAAGAGAAAGTGATGTTGAAAGAGTAATCAAAGAAATAAATGCTGAATCCTTCACCAAATTGATGAATGACATAAATGTACTGATTTAAGAAGCTGTGATAATCTCAAATATGATAAACCTAAAGAAATTTATTCTAAGACACATCATAATTAAACTTCTGAAAACTGAGGATAAATAAAAAAACTCTTAAAAGCAGCCAGAGATAAATGACAAATTACCTATAGAGGATCACAGATTCAAATTACAGATTTCTCATCTGAAATCAGAAGAAAAGGGTACATGATATTTCAAGTGTGGAAAGAAAAGGACTCTATTTATCTATCTATCTCAAATCCTGTATCTGGTGAAACTACCCTTCAGAAATGAAGGAGAAATAAAGACATTCTCAGATTAAGGAAAACAAATCTACCCTTAAAGAATGGCTAAAATAATTTCATCAAACAGAAATGAAATTATTAAAAAAGGAAATCTTGCAACATCAAAATGAGGAACAATGATAAGAGCAAAAATATAGGTATGTACAGTAGAACATATTTATCCTCATGAGTTTTATAAGTCAAATTTTGTGACTGAAACAAAAATAATAATAGCATCTAATATTCACGACAATGATATTAAAAAAAGAGAGTAAAGGAGACTAAATGGCAGTCAAATTTCCACACTTCACTTGAAGTAGTAAAAAGGTTGACACTAGTAGACTGTGATGAATCATATATGTATTTTGTAATACTCAGAGAGACGAATAATAAAATAGAGAGAAACAAGATGAATTATTTCAGATGAAATCCTTTAAAATGTTCACACAATCCACAGGAAGATAAAAGAGTAATAGAGGAATGAGAACAGGAAAAACAAACAGAATACAAATAATAAAATGGCAAACTTTGTAAGAGCCACAATCTGAAGATAACTCAGATATCCTTCAATGGATGAATGATTGATTAGACAAACTATGGTATATCCATACTTTTTAACACTAATCAGCTAGTTTAAAAAACAATAATTAATAAAGGGAAGAACTTAGATGAATCTCAAGAGAAATGTATTAAATAAAGAAAAGTCTATCCCAAAGGATCACATACCATATGACACCATTTATACAGAGTTATTGAAATGACAAAACAATAGAAAAAGAGAACTGATTAATGCTCACTATGGGTTACAACTGGAGAGGGTGGGGAGGGAGCTGGGTGTGGTTATAAAAGCAAGCACAAGGGATCCTTGCGGTAATAGAACTCTTCTGTATCTTGGCTGTGGTGATGAATACATGATTTTACACGTATGGAAAATCTTCATGGAAGTAAATACACATGAATACAAGTAGAACTAAGGAAATCTGAATCAGATTGGTGAATTATACCAATCTCAGTATCCTGGTTGTGATATTGTTCCATAGTTTTGAAAGAAGTTATCATTAAGGGAAACTGACTAAAAGGTACACAGCATTCCTTTAAATTATGTTTTACAGGTGCATGTGAATATACAATTATCCCAAAATAAAAAGTTTTAAAAAATATGATAAAAAATTATCAGTAATTTTTTTCTATCTTTTAAGAATGCTAACTATGTGATTACTTTGCTCTATACTTGAATGGGCATTTATACCTTATATTATTTTTTCCTTTTGATCAGCAAAGAATAGTGCTGTTTTCAAACTCAATCATTTCAAGCAGGGATCAAATAAAGCAAACAGAAAAGTTAGATTTTCTACATAACAGATCCATGGCACTTTGATCTTATTTATTAGTATCAAAATGATTAAAAGCTGGGTTGGGGCTAAATTATTGGTTATAATGCCTTGTATTTTAAAATCCTTTGAAAATAATTCTAGAAAAGACTGAGGGAAAAGTAAAATCTAAACTTTTGGGTAGATCGTATTATTTCTCAAAATATTCACTGTCTCTTTTTTGGATCTATAATGGAAATGAAAGCAAAAATCAACAAATTGACCTAATTAAACTTAAAACCTTCTACCCTGCAAAGGAAACCATAAACAAAATGAAAAGACAACCTACAGAGTGGGAGAAAATATTTCCAAATGATGCAACAGACAAGGGATTAATTTCTAAAATATACAAACAGTTCATACAGCTCAATTAAAAAAAAAAATCAAAAAAAGGGCAGAAGACCTGAACTGACATTTTTCTAAAGAAGACATACAGATGAGCAATAAGCCTATGAAAAATGCTCAACTTCATTAATTATTAGAGAAATGCAAATCAAAACTACAGTAAAGTATCACCTCACACCAGTCAGAATGGCCATCATAAAAAATCTACAAATAAAACATGCTGGAGATGGTGTGGAGAAAAGGGAACCCTCCTATGCTGTTGGTGGGAATGTAAATTGGTGCAGCCATTATGGAGAACAGCATAGAGGTTCCTTAAAAAACTAAAAATAGTTATCATATGATCTAGCAATCCCTCTCTTGGGTATATATCTGGAGAAAACTTTAAACTGAAAAGATACATGCAACCCGATGTTCATAGAAGCACTATTTACAATAGCCAAGACATGGAGGCAACTTAAATGCCCATCAACAGATGAACGGATAAAGAAGATGTGGTATATATATACAATGGAATACTACTCAGCCATAATAAAGAATGAAATAATGATATTTGCAGCAACATGGATGGACCTAGAGATTATCATACTAAATGAAGTCAGACAAAGAAAAATATCATATAATATCACTTATGTGTGGAATCTAAAATATGATACAAATGGACTTATTTACAGAACAGAAACAGACTCCCAGACAGAAAACAAACTTACAGTTATCAAAGGGGAAAGGGAGGAGAGGAGGTATAAATTAGGAGTTTGGGATTAACAGATACACACTATTGTATATAAACTAGATAAATAACAAAGGCCTACTGTATAGCACAGGGAACTATATTCAGCATCTTGTAATAACCTAAAATGGAAAAGAATCTGAAAAATTATATATATATATATATATATATATATATATATATATATATACACACACACATATATACATACATACATATAACTGAATCACTTTGCTGTACAACTGAAACTAACACAACATTGTAAATCAACTATAATTCAATTTAAAAATTACAAAAAACTTTAAAAAATGTTCACTGTCTCTCTTTCTGAATCCCCTTGCTGCAGAAATATTATACATTTTAAATCATGGTATTGAGACTTGGTCATCTGAATTGCTTTGCCAAATGGAATGTGAGTATAAAGAACATGTAATGTGTGCCACTTAGGAACATTAAGAACCATCTCATGGTCTGCTACATTTGTCATTTCCTAGTGTTGTCACTCTGAGTTCCAGATGGAGAAGACATGCAGCTGATCCATGATAGAACTGCCACAGTAGTAGCAAATAAACTTTGTTGTTTTAAATTACTGGATCTTACAATTGTTTTTAGCTAACATAACATAAGCTGATTTATATCCCTCACCTTAATTGCTGAGTTCATTGTAGAAACTAAGGATTGATTCAGGCTCATGAATTTAAGCACATGACTGGAAGATATTTGCTTCACACAAATACATTTTCCAATTACGTTGAACCTCTAGTTACAGTAGCTGAACTGTTTAAACTTAAACTGTATTTGTTCTCAAAATAATTATAACCTATGTATTCATGACCACCTCTTAATATTACATTTAGATTCTCAGTTATGTTCCACAATTTTGAAATTACTCCAAATATCTGCAACATTACTGTATCTGTTAGGAATTTACATGCAAACAATTAACATTTTATATGAATATAATTATAAGAACTTTTCTGATCAGTATCATTTACTTGAATTCCTTCAGAAGTAGAAAATTCTGAATCTACATATACAATCAAGGAATGTATTAAAGATCTTAGAATTTGAGATCAATGCCTTGAAGATTGGGGTCCTTTTAAAATTTTTTTATGTAAAAAGTTCATGCTTCAGTATAAATGATCAATATTTAACTTAAGAATCTAATTCAAGAAAGGAAATCATAGTAAGTATCACATTAGTGGAGGAAAGTGTGTTCGGCTAAGCAAACTTGGCTCTTTTGGTGTGAACTTTTAAACTAAAAGACAAAATCAACTATGGACAATTAATCATCAAATCTGATTAGAGAAGTTAACTAAAAAGACTGTTGACATCCTTTTCTGTTTCTTTATCTTAAATTCATTTATTTTCAATAAGCATTACATATATTTCTTTTTCAGTTACTTTCTCTCCAATTCATATTTTTCTAACTCTGACACATTTTACACAACACTATATGCTTCCTGTCAATTCGCTAACAATACCTTCCTCCAAAGCCCTGATGTCCAGTCATTCCTTAGTAACAATATTTGCTTTGCTGTGTATTTATGTGCATATTATTTAGCAAAGATAAAGTGTCAGTTTGGGAATTGACACTGTCCTGATGACATCAATAAGAGAAGATGAGATACAGAAAATTTGTTTCAAACTGCTGCAAGCTTTGAAAGGATGATGACTCTTTCAACCATTTGACAACCCTTAACTTAACAGCATATTAATGTTTTTAAACCTAAGTTGAAAGATAAGACTAAAACATTTGGGTAAAATTTCAGGAGACAACAATGACAAGCACGTTGCGTCATGTATATGATAATATTCTGTAAAGTATAAATGTTGCAAAAATAGAAGGTATTATTTGAATCTGTATATAAATCTTTGGCCAAAAAACATACTTTTTTGATGAAAAAAATAAAATACCATTGATGAAGGGAATAAAATACCATTTCAAACTGCTGAATTATTTGAATTTTCTGCATTATAATAAATTCAGATTCACAACTTGAACTTTCTAATCCTTCCACTGCAATTCTCCTGCTCAGAAATACTTTTGCAATAATCAAACAGAATTACCCAATTTTTCCCCCAAGATCTGATCAGTGTTTATTCAGACTTAAGATACAGGATAATAAAGAATTTCTGAGCTGTTAGAAATAGACTGAATGTGTTGGGTTGTAAATAACAGAAAAAAATACCTGTACGGAGGCTGGGCCCATGGAAGAGAGATTTGCAGAACTGTGAAAACATATTTTCTTTTCAATACATTGAATTTTAAACTTGACACACTGCCTTGTTTTGTCTCATTTTTTTCTCTCTCTCTACCACATTTTTAAGTAAATCATTTCCACTCTTCAATTTTTTGATTTCTCTTTTAAGAAAATGCTGTATCGTTATTAGAACTATAATCAGTATGTATGATGCTGGTGCCAAAACGTACATTTTTGCACAAGAGAAATAATGCAACTTGATTTCCCTTTCAGTATGAATTATATTGATCAGTTCCCCTTCTCCACTCTTAACTAGCTCTACTTGGAATTAGAAATGTACATTCTGTGCCTTTAGTTTCAATGATCATCAGAAAACTGACCTTTCAGACCTATTACATTAAAAACATTACTTTAGTGAGAAGAGGAAAAGATAGCTGGCCATGGTGAGATTATAAGAACATTAATACTTGGTAAAACATGCATCTTTATAGTGTAAATTTCCTGGGTAAGAAAAACTGCCACCTAAGTACAGCCTAAAACTTTATTAGTGTTTTAGATACTTCAAAATATAAGAAATACAGGTAGAAAACATGAGTTCATATACAGCACTACATAGAGCTGGAGAAAGAATACCTCACCCTCTTGAGCAAAAATTGCAAATTCTTTATCCAAACTAATGAAAAATAATGAAAAAAATCAAAACTGTCAAAACCAGCTCATCCATTTTGATAATTTATTACAAAAAGAGGATTTTGATTCTACTTTTATGTATTTCACAGGTAATCAAATAAGTACTGAAAAGCGCTACATGAAAATCAGTGTAAAACAACTAAATGGTACGAGTGTACATGTGTCATGTCTGTGCTCAGGTCTATGTCTCTTGCATGTGTACAGAGCCTGGATGGAAAGAATTGGACAAGGCTAATGCTGAGCATGAAGAACAGGCATCTAGTTAAAGTAAACATAATATTATTACATTTCATCAAAACTCCAATTTTTCTTTTTTAATATATACTATTTTATATATCTATCTTTTAAATCACAGTTGAAAAAATTATGAGTTTAGAAGACTAGTTAATTTTTAATTTTAGGATTTACATTTTTAAAAAGAAACCCAAGATACTGATTAATTAACAATAAGTTTTAAGTGAATATTTCATTTTATCTGCATATTTTAAAATATGTATGTTTTTATATCATTTACAATAATATTCTTTTATTTCTTTGATGTAAACTTGAAAATAATATATAGAATAGCTAAGGAATATAAAATCATTTTTTCTATTTTGTTTAATGCATACATCCTATTAATCCCATTTAAGGAACAAATTTAAGGGCAAACATAAAAGGCAATTTGTATGTACTTCCCTAAGATGTATAAAATTATATGTCTATTTTATATATTCCTTGCATAATGTTTCATTATGACTTAACTGAAGCAATATTCTTTTTCAAAATACTCTTTGAAAGTAATGATTCTTGAAAAATCCATAGAAAAGTTCAAAGATTTTCTCAAAGGTCCGCTTTTAAACTGATTACAATGTATGTCTCTAAGGAGGGAAATTGAATGTCCCAGAGATAGTGAGGGTAGGACAACTTTCTTTTCATTGTGTATCCTTTGGTACCTTTCTAGTCTTGTACCATGTGCATGCACTGCCCTTAAAATTTTTTTAAATAGTAATTAGGCTGACCAATCCTGTAAAAATTCCATTTTAACAGTATAATAAACTAAGTAAAATGTTTAGTTTTACTAATGAGTCAGGGAAGAAGGGAGAGATTCCTGGAGAGGAAGTAGAACGTGATGAATTGTGAAAGAAGAAGGAGGAAAAAGCAAGATGGTGAGAAGCTAGAATGAAGGTTAAAAGATGATCTCTGAGATAGTCATAGTAGTGGTGAGATGACATTTTATAAACAAGGATATTTACTCTATGCTAATTTGTTCACAGTATCCCCCTCTCCCTCTGCCTACATTGTATAAGATAGGCTTTTTCTAATTGCAGATGCTATGACTTTCTCTAAGAAGTAATGTCCACTTCAGACATGGCCTGGTTCAGACTGAAATAGTGCCTCCAGTATCTAATTTTCTGCCCTGTTACCTTTGACTTGATTGGTCTGACCAGCGTCAGGCACTCAGAGATGGAACGTTAAGCTTGTTAGCTGAGGCCACATAATTATCCGTCAGATTTAGGCTGGAGTGAGCTTTACTGAAGTATATTGCTTGAATATTGAAGATGCTTTATCTAGCTACGATTCCCCCAAAATGGGAAATGAAATGCTGGGCAAGCAAAATAGTGAAAATCTACTTTATTTAATGAATTTGTATTACAAATAGCTGACTTGTTATAAAATGTATTTGGAGAAACTATAGGGAATATGGGTTTGTGCCACTTGAGCTAATAGGCAGAAAACAGAAGGGATACTTATATGTAAAATGAGAGAGGCTACCAATTTAGCAACAGTTAGAAATCTGAACATAAAAAATCCAGAGGAAGTCTTACTTCATAAGAAGAAACATGAGGATTTGGGCCACAAATTTATCCCATGTACACAAAGTTTTTCTAAAGTATGTGATATCACAGGACTGCATATCTTCAGCAATCTAGGAGGCAGAATTAAAAGACTCATGAAACCCACAACTATAATAAAATTAAGCTTAGGGATTCCATATTACATTTAATATTTTGGGGGAGGAATATTTAGATTTAACTCTGTTAGATGTAGTTTGGTTTTTTTGGAAAATAGGGGGATATGTGCAAATAGCCTCAAGCAAACCCATCACAGGCCTGAAGGGAAAAAAGAAAAAACACAGATCAAAGTGTGTATAGTCTTCCCAAAACACAGTCTACCTAGGTGAATATCATGATGAGTAACTTTTTTATTCATGTAAGGAGATCAGGTATATTAGGTCTAGAGTCTAAGAAATGAATTTTAAATTTAGGATGATCTTCATATCTTTCATTATTCTCAGAATGCTCTTAAGTAGATTTGATTGCCCTTGTTTTTTATAAAATGAATTAAATGTAGTGGAACTACTTCAAATAGAAAAAATTAATTTCTGATCAAGAAAGCAAGAGTAGTATAGAAAGTTACAACCGTTTTAATTAACCCTGAAAACTAGTAGTAAGGAAGGATGATTAAACCATATCGATAATTGGAATCATAGCATTTTGTATTTGCTGTCTGCAATGGGTGATCAGACTGTCATTTCCCGGATTCAGTTTCTACAAATCTGCAGAGTCAAGATGCGCAATGGGAAGCAATCAGGACTCAGAGTGACTTCTGTGTTTAAGAACACCAGCATATTCTAGCTATGTGAACTTTGGTAAGTTCTTCCAATGTATTTTGAGTCTCTGTCTTTTTTCCTGCCAAATGGCAATTGCACTGATTTTAACAATTACAGAGGTTGCTGGGTGGTATTACAGAGTCCTTTATACTTTTTTTTTTTAATTTTAGAACAATTTTAGATTTACAAGAGAACTGTGAAGATAATACAAAGTTCCCATATATAACATGGACGGCAAATGTTTCTTTCATATTGAATCCTCTGGCCCAGAAAAGTTTAACAAGTATCTTTGGCTGAGTCTACATTTCCATGGTCAATCACCCTGTACTGAATGGTTTTGTAGGCCCAATTTACAAGTGATTTATGCACATTGAGACTTCAACAGGTGAGACTATCACTTCTAGCTTCTCTGTTATTAGGAGAATCATGCAGACTCTTTGTAGAAATTGGCTTCAAAATGATTCATAGATCATTTTGATTCATGCAGATTCATTCTGATTCAACTGCACACGTACAGGCTCAGCCTGAATCTGAATGCTTTTTTTTTTTTATTGGACCTAAATCCCTTTCTTGTCACTTTTGTGCCAGGAGAAACACAATGGAAATTCTAAGGGTCCAGAGAGAATGAGACTCTAATTAAAAATGATTTGAAAACCAAGCAAATCTATTAGGTTGCCATTGATCAGATGTAATTGAATATCTGAAAAAGATTTTTATATTTGCATACTGTTATTTTAGCTTTGGGGCAAACTGTGTTCCCTAAAGATTTTAGTGCAAGAATGTTTTCTTAACACCTTAATATTATTCTATTTGTTGATTTAGTTATGTGAATAATATTTGTGGCATAGAATAATAATTTTGTGTATGTTAAGAATGTATTTCTAATGATTAAAAGTTCTGGACAAACCCAATTTGGATGAATAATTCATCTGTACCAAGTCTACATAATGTGCAAATCATAGTAGAGATACAGATAACCAGAAGTAGAGTGTAGAATAGCATAAATGTTACGTAGAGAAAAAAAGAAAGCGTTCAAAATGAGTAAAATGTTTTCACTAACTGAAGAATTAAGATAAAGTCTCATGGCACAGATAAATTAAGCTGGGTTTTGGGCCAGATGATGGAGAGTGCTGAATGCCAGACTAAGGAATCTGGAGGCTAACTTTTGTAAATTTGAAGCAGACTAGTGACATGATCAATATGATGCTTTAGGAAGCAGACAGGATAGGTGAAGAGGCCAATGGTCTATTGCAGTAAAATCTCATGTAGACACTATAACTCCAAGAGGACATTATCCAAATTTGAGAGCCTTTTTTGTTTCAATGTTAGAATGATGGTGCTAGCATTTGTGGGTAAGTGCAAAAGATACAAGACATTCAGCTGTGGATAGGACAACTTCAAACAAGAAATGATGGTTTCATATCCCATACAACTTTCAAATGCTTTGGTGGATAATGATATACATTAAAAATCACTTTATCTTTGATAAAGGAGGCAAGAATATACAGTGAAGAAAAGACAGCCTCTTCAATAAGTGGTGCTGGGACAACTGGACAGCTACATGTAAAAGAATGAAATTAGAACACTCCCTAACACGATACACAAAAATAAGCTCAAAATGGATTAAAGGCCTAAATGTAAGGTCAGAAACTATCAAACTCTTAGAGGAAATCATAGGCAGAACACTCTATGACATAAATCACAGCAAGATCCTTTTTGACCCACCTCCTAGAGAAATGGAAATAAAAACAAAAATAAACAAATGGGACCTAATTAAACTTAAAAGCTTTTGCACAGCAAAGGAAACCATAAACAAGAAGAAAAGACTACCCTCAGAATGGGAGAAAATATTTGCAAATGAAGCAGCTGACAAAGGATTAATCTCCAAGATTTACAAGCAGCTCATGCAGCTCAATATCAAAAAAACAAACAACCCAATCCAAAAATGGGCAGAAGACCTAAATAGA